>PVIA01002166.1:0-225349 GCA_004024845.1 Tonatia bakeri
CTTTTATATCAATGTGTGATGGTTTGTAAGGAACATGACATTTCCCAGTCTTAAAGTTTTGAAATAACTACATATTTAACTAATCTACCATGTAAGAGGAAAGTTTTGGCTAGAATGTTACAATATTGGTGTTTTAATGGGAGAAGACCAAGAAGACTCAATTTTTCACAGCAATATGAAATTCTTCTTTTCATGTTCTTGGTGACCAAAGGTGATTTTTTTTTCTTTTCTTTACATTATTATATCAGAGATTATCTCAGAGGTAAAGAACATGTACTAGTGTCACAGGTGGGCACAGGTAACCAGGTTCTTAGTGATCGGGACAAAGAATTGAACTGAACACCCAGAGTTTATAGTAGAGAACATGGGAGCAGACCAACTCCAAGCAGAGATTGGCCTCATGGGCTGGAGGGACTCTGTTCTTATAGGGCGGATCCTTCCTGGCTAGTTTTGGTGGGCTTTACTGCGCATGTGCAAGTAGTTGTATCACTTTGAAGCTACTGCACATGTGGTTTCCGCGATTTCCCCTGATTGGCCACCAGGGAAGAGGGTCCCACAATGCTACCGAATTGATCCCCATTTTTCCTGGGGTCCTCCTGTACTAGATTCACCTTTCCCTTCACCAGAGAATTATAGCTCTCCATGTTAGAGATTGGTGGAAAAGAAAGGAGTTTATTCAAGTTATACAGACTAAAAGCAATGACTTAATGTCTTCATCAAAGTCCCAAAGTCCCTTAAAACACCCACAAATCACACAGTCCTTCCTTTCCCTGTTTGCCCAGTCTGGAGTACCATATCTCAGGGAAAGAAATAGAAGTCCATGGCTCAGGCAGCTCCCCGTTCTTTCCAGTAATCCGTGCTCGGCTGGTAGGCCTTTCTCGGTTCCCAGTGCCATCAGCTGTGTTGCCAGGATCTCTAGCTAAAGCCGCATGGTGGTTCTCTGCTAAAGCCACATGGTGATTCTTCTCATGGCTTCCCTGGGGGGGTCCCCCCACTCTGGCCAAAGCATGTGGTTCTACTCACTGACACAGCCACATGGTCCTTTCTACATGGCTGGAGCCGCGTGGTTCTCTGCACAATGGCTGTGGGAGTATCCACTCAGCCAAAACCACATAGTTCTCTCTCCAAAGGCTGCTGAGTCTGGGTTTAAATATCCTTCCAGCTTTACTGGGCTGCCATTATGAGTCTGCGCAGGGGTGGCCCCAAGTCGTGGAGCCAATCATCTCCAAGCTCCCACGCAGGCACTGTAACTAGGGGGAGTTGCCTCCCAGTTACATCTTGGGTTGAAGTCACTTCCATCTCCTGGCTCAAAGCGTGGCCACAGCTATTTAACATATCTATGCAACCAGTTAAGGTTACAGATGCCAGAGGTTAGCTGCAAAGCTGTCGCTATGCCGAACAGCTCTCAACGGCCTTGTTCCATATGTCCCTTCCCCCAACTCACACCTATGGAGGGTGACATCCTATATATATTTTTAATATTTCCTGGACACCTTGAGTTCTGGGCCCCATTACAAATCCTTCTTTTGGGGGTCCCCCTGGCTGCACCCTCCTACACTAGTATTCAAGTCAGGTGAAGATATTTAAGGCAGAGGTGGATACAACTGCCACTGGATCCCCACAGGACCCTTTCCCTTCCTCCAGATAAAGGAATTTAAAACCCTATTTAGAAGCAAATGGGTTTGAAACAGGACTTGAAATATTCCTTGTCAATGAAAAGTTTTGACTAGGGTGGGAAGGAAAACGACTATGTATGCAATCTTAATCATTGAGTTGATGCCATAAAATCTTAGGGAAGCAGAAGGAGAACCAATGAGATATAGATAAGTCCTGTGAAATCAGGCAAGTTTTTTTCACAAGTACTAATACTTTCATTATGGAATAAAGCAGTATTTTATACATTAGCTCAATTTTATAGTAAAAACTTTTTATGTACAATTGTAAAGATAAATTCTTTATAGTACACTGTATAGATAAATTCAATGTAAAAATGGGTTGTATTTTAAAAGATCATAAATTGGAAAATATTTTCTCTATAGAACATAGTAAAAATGATAGCATTCCCCAGGCTAGCCCAACAAGCCCATTTCAACCAAGAAGTGTAGTTTTAATTCTGGGATCTGAGAAACTCTAGTTTATTGAAACAGCCATAGATATGTTTTCCTAATAATTAAGTTGCATAAGGGAAATACCCACCAATCTTCCCCTTTAGATTTAGGCCTGATTATTTTTCTTTAGGCTAATCTGCAGAAATATTTTAATGAAGGACGGGTATATGTGTCCTTTTACCTGCTCAATAAGGTGCCCATTTGTATCCAAACTGAAATGCTTGGGTGGTTATGCAAGCACACTCAGTGGGTGGGAGACTTTACAGGACAGAGAGACCATGACAGGCTGAGACCTGAAGACAGCAGAGCAAAAGTTAGTAAAAGAATAATTTTTAAAGGAGAGGGCATGTTGCTTTTATTTTTACATACCTGTCAAGTACTTCATAATTAAAATAACTTTAAAGTTAAAAGAGAAAGAAACTGTGAGATAGATTTTAGTGATGGTAAATTGTAGGATTAAAGGCCTCGAAAGCTAAATTCTGTCTGAAACTGTCTCTGCTGCGTGTGACGTTTAGTTTAGTTAAGTTATGGTAATCACCAGATGACTGGGAAAGAATTCATCAAATAATCTGTTTACCCCTGAAAGCTATTTTCACCTACTTATAAAACATTTTTTCTTATCTATGACCAAGGGAATTCTTTGATGTTCCTAGATGCCACGTACTTAGGACATCTGTCTCTTATTTTTTAGGAGTCACTGTTAGACCAAATTTTATTTTGTGTTCATAAGACTCACCAAACTTGCAGTTTCCATTTCTTGTCCCTTTCTGACAAATAATGATAACAGCAACATTAGTAATAATAATAACAGCAATGACAACACATAAAATTGTGCCACATTCTGTCCTAAATATACCATATTCATTTAGTCCTGATGTCAGCTTTACAAAGTGAATGCTGTTTGTCTCTTCTTGGTTACAGATAAGGAAGCCAAGTGACAGAGAGATAGAAATTTGCCCACCATCATACCTGGTTCCAAGGTTTGTGCTCTTAGTCTTTACTCTCTACTGCATCTAGATCGTGGCTCTAGAAAGGTCAGGAGTTTTTATTAACTATATGCTGTAATTTATTCATGCTATTAATAGCCATTCTATTTCACTATAAAGAGTTTTTATTAACTACACACTATAATTTATTCCTGCTATAAATAGTTATTCCTATAGGGGTTAGGAATGCTAATGAATGAAGAAGGTCCCATCCTGAACCCCGGGAAGAGCGACCTTTAAAGAACCAGCACCAACGTGAGGTACGCATGACGGTGCTGGAAGTGGCAAGAGCTGTAGGTTATAGCAAGAATGACAAAGCCACCGTAAGGAAAATGTGATTTTTTTTTTTTACCAAAGTTGGAATTTATACACATTATTAAAAAAGGCCAACAGTCCTTCATGCCGGCAGCAACGAGCTCTGAATGAGTGGAGCAAGAGAAAAGGTGGTCGGAGGGGGATTAAGAATCGAGCTACATCTAAGGATAAAAAAATCTCACAGTTCAGAAGGCCGGCTAAGAACGTGCCCTGTGCCAGGGCCCTTGCAGGAGGACAGGGGCAGGTTCGTATTTCTTACCATGGCAAACACGGAGATGCGCTGCCCAGAACCCGTTTCGTGGAAGGACTTGCTGCCCCTGTGCGAGGTCAACGACAGACCCCAGCCAACCTCCTTCGGATCTGCCCCCGCGGCAAAGAGCGGCCTTCTCTAGGGAAACTTCCTTCAGACAGTAGCCCACCAATTAATCTTAGATGAATAAAAAAGTTCAGATAGTTATTTCAAAATAAAAACAAGTATAATTTTTATTTATATTTAAAATATCATATACCAGATAATTTTCTTTGATTTCTGAGTTTTGATGTATATAAAGTATTTAAATAAGCTTACATTATGTAGTGTCCATGCCAAAGTATCTAAATAACATAATATGTAAATGGAAAATTCTTTCTTGTCCAATGTCTTTCAATGATTATTTTGACATTTTTGTAAAATACTTTTTAAAATTTATTTTTATTGCATCTTTTCCATAACCATTTGTCCCCCTTATACCTCTCATAAAAAATTCTTGATGTTGAGATTTTCTATTTCTTTAAAGATTTTATTTATTTATTTTTAGAGAGAGGGGAAGGGAGAGAGAGAGAAGGAGAGAAACATCAGTGTGTGGTTGCCTCTTGAGGCACCCCCCACTGGGGGCTTGGCCTGCAACCCAGGCATGTGCCCTGAGGGGGAATCAAACTGGTGACCCCTTACTTCCCAGGCTTACACTCAATCCACTGAGCCACACTGGCCAGGGAAAGATTTTGTATTTCTAAGCCTGCAAACTTTTGTATTTCTAAGTTTGCTTGTGAATATTCATGCCCAGCATATCCGAGTCCAGATCTTCAAGGTTCCCACTGAAAACAGTTCAGATGTGATCCTCACACATATCTGTTCTTCTGTCCTAGTTTGGCAGTGGCAGAAATCAAGGCCATGTGCTTCCTTTGTGCCTCATTTTCAATAGCTTTCCCCAACTCTTCTAATCCCATTCCTATTATTCCCAGCGAATTTATTATGAAATGGGCACGATAGCTAAACTTACCATGGAATGAAAAGAAATTGAAAGAAAATAAATGCATAGAAAACCAGGATATTATTATCCAAGGAACAAGTCAAAGGAGCTAGTTAGCAACAAAAAGCAGACAGATGTTAAGCGTAGCCGGTTCTTTCTGGAAGAGTTCAAGAACAAGTCAAAACTCCAAAAACTCCTCTGGATCCATTATGACTTACCACAGTTATTTTCTGAATGCAAACAAAAAGCAATTGCTTATGTTTACAACCAGACTTCTAGTTTCAATAAAGTTGGATTTTTCCCATTTCCCTCTTAGAAATCACCCAATACCCACAAGGAGAACAAGAAACAAAATGCAGATTCTATACTTAGTGAATTTAGAAAATAAATAAAACCCCCTATCAGGACATAAAAGCAGAAGGGCTACCAAAAATAGTAAAGGTCAAACAGGTGTGTTGGAAGATGTGAGAAAAAGATACTGCCACAGGTCTACAGTCTCAGAAAATGATGTCAGAATTTACCCTTTAAAAAAAAGATTTTTTTTTAAACAAGCCACACATTGATCATGGCATCAGGAAAAGTGGAAGAGGTCTAGTGGTGGGAGCTGGTCTATCCCCAGTGTGGTTCTGAGGAGCAGGGTAGGCAGAGCTGGATGATAAACTACACCCTCAGAGAGGCAGCGGGAAACGAGCTCCTCTGCCTCATCATCAGCCCTGTGTGCGAATCCTGATCATTCTGTGGAGGACAGGGGCTACAAGAATTCACACATGCAAACCTCAAGGCACACAGAAAATGCCTACTATTATGAAATAATGGCCTGGCTGTTCTAAGAGGAATGCATTGTACCTGATCTGGATATAAATAAAAATCAAAAAGGAACCGACACAGACATGGCACAGAATAATATAAGAAAAAATGGAGGACAGGAATAGCAAAAAAATAAAGGGTAAGAAAACTAAAACAAAACAAAACCACAATTGCCAGGAAATAGATTAAAAGGCAATCAAGCATATTGGTGCAATTTTTTAATTAAATAAAGATTAATTGATATATAAGAGTTCAGAATGATGAAGTAACAAAAAGAGAGGAAACATGAGCTGGCAGAACTCAAGCAAGAAAAGATCAAACTATTTCAGAAATAGCATCACGAAACATACAGAAAGCAGGTGAAAATATGGCGAGTCTTACAGAACAGAACGGAGAAAGGCAAAAAACATGAAATGTAGAGAAATGAAATAATTAAAAATATTTTAGAAGGAAAATTGCAACTACAAGATGAGCAAAAGATAGATAATATATATAATTATGTACACAATTAGTGTTCCCAATAAAAAAAATTGAGAACAAGAAATACTTTAGGGTAAAATTCCAGAAAACGACCCAGAAAGAAAAGAGTTGGTTCTGCTGATGAAATGGCCTATTGTATCCCAAATAAACAAAGAAAAAAGGCACAGAATGCTTCGCTTTGAGATACATCCTAGCAAAATGTTTGGATTCTAAAATAAGGAATCCCTTGAAATAGTAGGCATAATGATCATATCACGCATGACAAGAAAACAAGCTGGCTGTCCTCAGATACCTACAAAGTTATATTCAACTCTAAATAGCATTGGAGGAGTACCCTCAAAGACCACAAAAGAAGAAAGTGACCCAGACATTGTCTCTCTAGCCAAACCATTGTGCGAGTACAAAGGCCATTGAAAGCAATTTCTGAATATGCAAGAACCCAAGGAATATACTTCCATCAGCTCTTTATAAAATTATTAGGTCACAATAGACATATGTGTCAAATCATCATGCTATACACCTTAAACTTACACAAAATTATGTCTGTTATATCTCAATAGAGCTGGAAAAGAACATTAATTAATTTAAAAAACTGTTAGAGGACACACTTCAACCAGCCCAGGCATGCCTGGAAACATAATAGTAAACTGACTGGCAATGAGTGTTAACTGCTTTTATCAGCAGAAAACTTAAAATGAAAAAGTGGGGATTATGGTTGAATAAAGAAATGATTCAAATGGCATTAGCTAGAACTGAAAAGGAAAAAGATGGAGAGATAGGGTAAAGGTATACTGTTTCCCTGATCTGTTAATATCACTTAAATATAATTAAGGGATACAATATGCATTTATCACCTGTATAAACATAAATGTCAAATACTTTCAAAATAATGTTATATATTATATCACTGAATTCATCTGAAGTGAACATTATTGTGCCTATTAAGTTTAGATTGGGAAACTGATATTTTACATGAGTAAATTAACCAGGGTCAAGCAGCTAATAAGTGGTACATGAGCTGGTATATAAAGACAAATCCTCTGATGCCAGTATGTTGGGCTTAAAATCTTTCACATCAGTCCTGGCAATGCGTACCATGGCAGTAAAGCACACGGGCGTTGGTAGGAATTCCAGCTTTCCCATTCACCTGTTCTGTGATCTTGGAAACATTGCTTTGACCTGTGTGCCTTGATTTCATTTATAAAATGAAGAAAATAAAAATACCAATGTCATGGATGTGTTGTTGTTGTTACTGATTTTTAGTAACAACTTAAAAAAATTTAAAAATAAAGCTCTGATTGAGCACGGGCTACAAATTAAAGCATCGCAGGTTCGATTCCCAGTCAGGGCACATGCCTGGGTTGCAGGCCACGGCCCCCAGCAACCGCACATTGATGTTTCTCTCTCTCTCCCTCCCTTCCCTTTCTAAAAATAAATAAATAAAATATTTTTAACAAAAAATAAAAAATAAATAAAGCTCTGACTTTATATTCATGCAAACCTATAACTAAAGCCTTTTATCTAAGTTATTAAACTAACAAAGTATTTTTATAGATTTTTATTATAAAAGCAATGAAAGATTGTATAATTTAGGGAAATTATGTAATGATAGTTATGCAATTATCTAAATTATCTAAATTTATGTAATTATCTAAGTATTCTCCCCCCCAAATTACTAAAAGGCAGCTACTTTGTAGTTTGTATTTTTCAAAATCTTTCTACACTTATTTTTTCCAGAGTTGTGACCAAATTATATGACACTTTATACATCATATATATTTTTTGCTTATTCAAAACGTTCCCTAAATATGATTTTAATAGCTGTGTAAAATCTCATTGTATAAATAGGCTTTCATGTCTGACTATTCTTGTTTTGATATAAAGAATGCCTTTTTTAAATAAATCATTTTCTTCATTTGTAATTATTGACTTAGAGTAGAGCCCCAAAAATGCAATTACTTGGTCAGAAATGATTAGTATTTTTAAGACTTTTGACATGTATTTACAAATTGCCATGTAAAGTAAACTACATAAAATACTTGAAACAGTACTGAAGGCATAGAAGAATGCTTCATATGTTAAAGATACTAACTTTTTATCTATTTGTTTTAAATATTTCCCTGTTGGTGGTTACACACACACACACACACACAGCAAATACACACATATATGGGTGTTTTCTTTAATGTAAACCTTTACATTTTAATCACACCTATTGATTTTATTTGTAATTTCCTTTAAGACTTCAGCTAGGGAAACCCTTCCCCAGCTAGATACCGAGTATTTTCCTCAACTTCTTTATGTAATAGGTTTGGACTATTGACATTAGATTATTTCTGATCCCACGTGATTTGGCTCCATGTTCTCTAACATTCCACTTTTGCTAATGAGGCTAATAATCTAAATGAAAACTCAAAGTTACTAAAAATTAGTTTAGACTTAATCAAAATTTCTTTGTCTGTAGCTCCGAACAAAAAAAAACACTTCGGAAGTATCTAAGTAGAGAGAGATGCATTCTAAGATTAGTAGGGCTCTCATTTTTTGTTTTATTTTTTTCTGATCAAGTAAATAATGCCATCCAAAACTATAAGAGGTATGAAATCCTAGGAAAAGTTATAAGAAGTTAGATTGCTTTTAGGTTAGTAATCTGCAACTCTTGCATATGAGACGTGAGAAAAAGGGAGCTTACTATTTCGTAAAAAATCTGGTAAGTGGTTAAGGCTCATTTATCCCGCTGGTTGGAGAATCGCCTTGATAGAATGTGTTGAACATAGAAGGCCTTTTCAGGGTCATCTACCCCAGCCACCTCCTGTTACCGTATCGTGGTGTTCGGTACAGTTAAGAATGTGAGTTCAACGCCTGAACGTGCCCAGAAACTTTACAGGGAGGAAAACTTCCCTCATTTCCAGACTAAGCAATCCAGTCAGCCATTTCATAAACTAACAATTAAATGAAACTGAGCAACCATTACTGTTGCTATAGTGAATCCACATAACAGCAAAAAATTAGGTAGAAAATAATGGTCAGACTGTAGTCCCTGGGGAGCCAGCCTTGCTCTGAACCAGTTTTACTGTATTAACAAATTCCTTCAGAGAAGAGTGGTAAGGTGACAAGACAGCTTGCCAGTTCCACCATGACGCATTCTCATACCACTTTTCTGACATGTACATGGTCAAAATATGGTTAGCTTATCAGTCACATATTTGTTGTATTTCCCAAGAACGCTACATAGCCCTTTAGAAAGAAGAGAGTCATGTGTATGTATTCTAAAAGAATCATGTTAAATACATTTTCAGTTAACAACCAAAAAGACACCAAGTTGAATATGGTTTCAAATTATTTGAGAACCTAATGCTGCCAAATTATTTAATTTACATAAGTTCTATGTAGAACTCATTTTATATAAGTTCTATTGCTAAAATAACTTGATTAATTTATTATACAAACATTTATTGAGCCAGACCATTGGAATACATCAATGATTTAAACAAACAAAACTTTCTAGTCTTGATCCTTATGAGGAAACTGTTATGTTTCTTGACTGTGATAAGGGTCACACAAATTCTCACACATGACACAGTTGTGTGGAACTAACATACACACAAATGAGTTCATGTAAAACCTGTGCAATCTGAATAAGCCGACTGACCTGTATCACTGTCAGTTTTCTCTTGTCAGATGGTACTACTGTTTTGTAAGATGCTACCACTGGAGGAAACTGGGTGACTGACACAAAGGATCTCTTTCTACTATTTCTTACAACTCTACGTGAATCTGCAATTATCTGAAAAATTTGTTTTAATTTCTTACCCTCAGAGTTTAAATTCTAGTGTCCAGAGACAGAGTAGAAATAACAAACATAGTAAATAAGTGAATTGTATAGAAGTTTAGAAAGTTGTTAAGTATTATAGAGAAAATAGATTCCAGTAAGAAGAACTAGGAAGAACAACCAGGTCTATTAAGAAGATAATATTTGAGCAAAGACTTAGGAGATTGGGGTTTGCCTGAGGGAACAACATTCATTTGTGGGAACAGCCACTGCGAAGCCTCTAAGATAGGAATGGACTTGAGCGTGTAAGGAACTACAAGGGGCCATCTGGGTGGAGCAGCGGTACCAGAGGAAGAGCAGCAGGTGATGAAGTCAGAGAACTGCAAAGAACTGAAGGATGGAGGACCTCTGAGGCCACTCTAAGGATGTTGGCTTTTTCTCAGAGTTGAGAAGTCTTTAAAAGGTCTCTGAAAAGAGTGGTGTATTTTTTAAGGATCACCCTGCCTCCCAGGTTGAAAGCAGAGTATAGAGGACTGAGAAGCACAGAGACCTGTCAGGGGGCTAATGCAGGCATCCCAAAGAGAAAAAATAATTGTTTAATTAGGGAGCAATGAGAACTGTGACAAAATCTAGCAGTTTACCACTTCTGCACACTAACTGGTACATTAGCGCCTAATATGGCAATTATAATTTCCACAAACTCATATTTCCAAGGAAAACTATATATATAGATTTTATATATAGATTACATAGAGATTATATAGATTATGCAATACCTCATTTGCATAAACTGTAAATTTTGCTTTTTACAATGGGAAATCATAAAGATCCCACTTGCAGATGGTAAGTCTTTTCTTTGTGGAACGCCCAAATACTTAATAAGAGTGCTGCCATATCTGATTCTGCTACTCTGACTGCACCTTTTCCTATTTGTGCACAAAGGAGGTTTGCAGGCGTCATCCCTTTTTCTTGCCTATTTGAAGCTCCCTAGGTCAGGACCGCTGGCTGGGTAGCTCTGGCTCCCTCTACTGACTCAATCCACAAGAAACCAGATGCATCAGGCCCGTATAATTAGAAAGGAAACTCAAAAGAAAAAATGTCTTCTGTATGTCATCCAAGTGTGGCGTTATCCAAGATAAACATGTTTAAAGCTTTTGAAGAACACAGATGCCTGCATTGCCTATTGTTTAGAAACCGAACGTTCTTATCAATTGAATACCGCAGACACTGAGTCCATTGTACTGTACAACCCATTGTTTATCTCTGTCATTTTACTCTTAATATAGTTCAGGTAGTTTACTGACTCCATATTTGGTTCAGAAACAATATCTTTTTAAAAATCATTACAATATATACACTTGCTTGTGAAAACAACAGATGCAATTTTGAAATAACTCAATCTTTTCAATACACAAAAGCTGATGTTCTTTTGAAAGTCTGGTTTATCCTGAAGCTCTGCCAGCCAGGTGGAAAGTTTTCACACAATTAAATGTAACTGATGTTGAAGCAGAAGGAAAAGGCACTGTGTGGTCCAGCAAAATGGAAAGCAGCATTCTACGTAAAGAACTCTTCAAAGTAGCTGATAAAGCTACACGTTCAGGACAGCAAAGACTGCTTCTGTTTCTTTCCAGCAACACAGCATTGACCATGAAAACATTTCCTCTTCTGATCCTGGTATAAAAAGAAAATTATCTCAGCACTATTAATTCTGTGAAAGCCTCCACTTTTTAGCGTCCCTTAGCCACAGGCTCCTGTTTCCCTGTTCCCAGACATCACAGCAGGGGGAGTTGCCTCCTACGCGGAGCTTTTCTTCAGCCCAAAGGCAGCTCAGGTGACAGAATGTTGCATGATTTTCTAGATGGCATAAACCTCCTTAAGAAGAAAAGCTAAATGCAGATTTTACAATTTTCTAGAGTTTTCTATTCTGCTCACAAATTAACCTATAAAATCTGACTTATTAATATACTAAGGAAAAAAAATTTGTAACTCAAAGATGCAGATTCCACAAGCTCAATGTTTTCTATACATTAATGCACTTGGTTATGCACCATGTGTTTGCACATTTGCACATTAATTTTGTAAATTATTTATTAATGTAAAATAATTATGGTGTATGACCTTAAGAGTGTTATAGGCTGAGGCTTTAAATTGGAAGCAATAAAATATTATGCCCTTGGGACACATTCATTATATTGTCAGTATTGACAATGGATCCTCAAAACCTCTTAAACACTGTGGGAATAATGATTTATTTTTAAAATTATTGTCGGAAGTGCTTTCCTTGGCTTATTCAGCACCTGTTATTTACTAGTTTTATGAAGGTCAAGTGCAGGGAGCTATGGGGAGCACAAAACAAATTTTAAGTCCTGCCACATGTTGGACTACAGAGATTTTGTTGGGTCCAAAGAACCCCAGAACAAATCTGTGTTTTAGACACTTTAGTAAATAAACAATTCTACCTGTGATACATCAACCCTCCAGATGCACTATTGCTGATGAAGTAAACTTTCCAGATTATTCACTGATCAAGTTGGTTATGTCTGTTGACGATTAAAATAAATGTGGTTTTTGAGTGTACATCAGTATATTTTAGGGGATGTTGGTGCTTCTGGACATCATATTCTGAGAGTTTCACATTCTATCTAAAGAATGCTACATACTTTTTTCAGGAACACTTGGCTGACTCTATCAAGTCTGGCCTTATCCTTCTAGATCAGGTGTCGGTGTCTGCGACTCCATAATGCCCACGTACGCTCTCTCAGTGTGTTATTATGTCATTGTTTTAGCCTGAACTCCTGGCAGTTCACAGAAGCTAGGGTAGGGATGGCTGGATGTAAGTGATCTAATGATGCCATGATGACCAGGTCTCTTTCTGTCTGTGACTTACAGTTCCCTCTGTCTGCTATTCTCATCCTCAGGACTGCCCTCTTCATATGGGAGCAGTCCCAAATCTGTAATCCAAAAGAAGGAGAAATCTTGTATTCACATATTAAATGTTATGAAAGGACACTGATTGGAATTGTTTGGTTCATGTTCTTTCCCTTGGACCAGTCTCTGAGTTCCATGAGGAAAACATGGGGCGATGGAATAGTTGCTTTTTCAAAGACATGTACTGTGCAGACAAAAGTGTCACTTCAAGTGTTTTATGAACATTTTGTTGTGCATCTTTCTCCTCTAATGGACCACGTGCTAGGACAAAGGTTGCCTTATCAGTCTTCATATATTCAGTAAATAGTACAAGACCTAACCCATAGTCAGTGCTCAGTAAGTGCTTATTGAGTAAATATGGTGTGAAGCCATGTAAATAGCCACCTGGGAGGAGAGGAAAGTGAGGGCAGACTGTGCTGAAACAGCCCTGAAGCACATCAGAGTGTGTGAGTGCCCAGGCTGCCGACGGCAGACAATCTGCAGAGGATCAGAAGTATTAAGAATAAGTAGCTCTTAACCTTTAAATCAATTAGAAGATGTTTCTGAGAGGATGCACTGCCTTATTACTCAGCTGACATCAGTCAGAGAAGCTTCATTTAAAACTTAATGTCTCTCTTCTTAATAACAGTTAAGAATGTTCAGGGGATGATTAAAATTATGCCATCTCCCTATAGTTTTGTACCAATTCTGCCATTGAATCACTAGAAGTTCTGGTCTGTGATACCCTAGGGACTTGGGTTTATGGTGCCAGCTAGCTGCAAAGCTAAAGCCTTGCTGACTTCAACTTAACCATTGGCAACTTTGTTCATGAAAGTGTTCAAAAGCAGACAACCTTATGCCATTTTTGTTATATCCCGATGTTAAATGTTTACATAGGTAAATTATTATTTTTTCAAAGTGAAGAACAAGAGTTTGGATGGACACCTTGTATTACATTTGGGGCGGTGGTGATGGTCTGAAGTGGTCCAGCGATTGTGAGCAGGACCACACCATAACAGTCAAAAGAGAACAGCAGAGGTTCAGGAAAGGGAGAGTGTGGTGAAATTATCACGTACTCAGAGGCTTTAGAGACTTGACAGTTGCTAGAGAACTCTGAGACATCAGAGGCAGCTGAGGCCTCAGCAAGCCATATGGGAAGAAGGAGATTATTGAAGCAAAGTAGGCAAGGGTAGATTTTGCGAGATCTTTAGCAGTAAAGGAAGTTGCAGAACTGTGGGCAAAGTGATGGTGTTTTGTTTGTTTGTTTTTATAAATAAGGCAGAGTTGATGGTGTTTGTAGGTAGAAGGGAAGAAGCCAGTCAAGAGAGTTGACAATTTCAGGAAAAAGAAACTATCTCATGGAGAAAGGTCCTAGAGTAGGTATTAAATAGCAAAGCCGAACAGGTTACACTTTAGGTAAGTAAGAAAAGCCAAACCCCTGAGGTTTGTATATCTCTCTCTTTTTCTGTAAGATTTCATTTGTGTATTTTTAGAGAGGGCAAGGGAGGGGGAAAAAGAAGGAGACATCAGCGTGTGGTTGCCTGAGTGCCCTCTATTTTTTATATCTCTTTTATAATTGTTTTAAAAAGACTCAATAGTCAGATCATTTTTACTCCCCAATATTTCAGTCAACACTAAGGAACTATTTTCACTGATTTGTTTTTCTTATTTAAAAAATGTTTAGATTACAATGGAAAAATCAATAATAATTTTATTTGGGACACTATGAAATTAAAATAAAATATAGATATATAATATCCAAGTATGGAAAAATTAAACAAAAACATTAGGAAGATAAAACAACAGATTATTCAAAACTAGAATAATTCAGAATATTCAGAATCAATACTCTGAGAAACAAAAATACAATATGAGGTACGTTAACGAAAAGGGCATTCATAGTTATCTGTATTTACTTGCTACTATGCTGTGGAACATAAAGTGTTTAAAAGAACTTAGTGACACCCTGGCTGGTGTAGCTCAGTGGATTGAGCGCGGGCTGCGAACCAGGCATCGCAGGTTCGATTCCCAGTCAGGGCACATGCCTAGGTTGCAGGCCATGTCCCCCAGCAACCGCACACTGATGTTTCTCTCTCTCTCTCTCCCCCTCCCTTCCCTCTCTAAAAATAAATGAATAAAATCTTAAAAAAAAAAAGAACTTAGTGACTTCCTTTTATAAAGTGAATATTATGCACAAGAAATGTAGAAAAGCAGAAAAATACTTTTTATTTATGTATTATAAGGAAAAATACCAATAAGAAAGTGGGGGGATTGATTGTTTATTTTGGGGAAATACATTGGTTTTTTGAGATTGGTTCAGTTTTTCTATACATCAACTTATTCAGGACAAAGGCCTTTTTTAATCCAAAGGTTAAAACACCAAAGCCAAAAATGAGGATAATAATTTTATCTTTAACCCTTTTTATGACAAAGCATGAGGCCATTTAGAGCAGTTCTCCGAGAACCCACAGAATAAGAAACCATCCCCAGAAAAATAATGCATAAACCACTATGGCAGTTCTCTCCCTCTTTATTCCTGTGTTGGGCAACTTTTGGGTTATATAGGATAATAAAAATAAATCAGATGGGCACGATCATATTACAGTGAGAGCATGAGCTAATCAGTCAAAAATGACCTATGGTTATTTTCCACCTGGCTCCACATCTGGGAGCAAACTTAGTGACCTCCCGAGTCTTTGTCATCACTATGAGGATGTTTGAGTGACCGCCCAACACGGGAGCCACAGGCCTTCAAAAGACCGAGATGAGGACCAATAGATTGCTAAACTCCACTCTTTGATAAGGGATTTGGCATTCTTTAGATCCATTTAACTACTTAAGATTCACTGTGATTGAATCTCGCCCATTCCCAAAAGTTACTGACTCCATTAAATACATACATTCTTAGAATTAATTAGTGTTCTCATTTTCCACATATAATTACTGCCGTCCATGTATTCAGTTCCACCTGCCTCACCAGCCTGGAAATCAAGTGAGGTCACATAACAAAAATTCCCTCCCAGCAGAAGTCTCTCCCCAGTAGTTCAGATAGTCCCGTGGGCACCTCTCCGTGTGTCCCAAGCAAATGAATTCAAGTTCTTCAGCACTGCAGCCGCTTAGTGAGGCCCGCCCCTCGTGCAGCCCCTCAGAGGGCACTGACCACCACACCTAGGCCCTCTGGGAGATGACCAAGTGTCTCTGCTTCACCTTCACCCCAGCCTCAGGGCTGCACAGTGTCCTCCTTGTTCACGGGGAGGGCATCTGTCTTCTGCCTCACTCTACGTGGTGGATGAATACATACTTTATTTTCTTAACTGGAACATCTCTGAAAGTAAAAGGGACCTCTAATTAACAGGACCCCACCACAGGAGACTTAATAGGGTCTAGCCAAGGCAAACCGTACATACAGTCGACATGTATATAGTTCCCTTTCCATCCAGGACTCTCAGGCAATGGACCTGTCTCCTTGGTTCCTCACCAGTCCTTGGGTTAACACAGTTCTTTTGGCTTTTTTTTAACCCACCACCCTATGCCACAAAGAACTCAGACTTAGGCCCCAGGACTGGTTGGGGAATGGACACCATGTTGTCCTTCCCACTGTCCACTGGTCTCACCACAGCTGCCCACACATGAACCTCCACTTCACAGGTCCTCCCTCCTCAGGACACACTCAGGTCAGGACACTCAAAATAAATGACAAAGCAAGACATCACAGGATGACTAGCCTACTCCCAGCTCAGTAATGAACATACCTCCCCAGTGGGTAAAAAAGCAGAGATGATACCCTTCCCTTTGCCAAGGCCAGTTAATAAGTTTGGCTATTATGAATCTATAAAGAAATCTTGATTATTTCCCTTCCCTTTGTCATTAAATATTGATAATTATATCTGCCCTGTATCTGGAAAAATTTACAACAAACAATATTGGTGAAATAATGTCTATATAGCCAAGCTATATATGAGCTGGGAAAGGGGAATTACAATAATAGTAATGATAATGTTGTCTTCAAAAGAGAAGGTAGGATGGGAAAAAACATATTCTTACTAGAAAAGCATCTATGAAATTTATTTAATATCGATTATTTAAAACAAACATATGAGCCACATTTGCTAACATTTAATGACTGTGGCTTATCTACAAGAAACTAACGCTCACAATCGAATAGTTCAGAGTGTGTGTTCCACAGGAGCATCTCACATCTTTGAAGGGAGTTTTCAATGGTAAACTATACGACACTCTCTTCTGAACTAGAGAGCTACAGGGGCAGAGCGAGACACAGAGGTACAGCTTAAAAAGAAAATAGCTTTAGCGGAGATTTAACAAAGATATTACTTTGCTTTCTATTTGCATTCAAAATAAAACCGGGACATTTGGTTAAATATTAAATAATTGGATGGCCTAGTTTACGTCTGTCCTATTGATGGAGATTGCCCTGGAGGAACAGGGGAAACTGCAGCCTTAGACAAACACAAAGCCTAGGACTTTGCACATTTTGGTTGCTCAATGGATATTTGTTGATTTGATAAGGTTGGGGTGCCCTGACAGTTGGCAAAAAACTAAGAGTATCATTTCTGAGAATGGAGGAGTCATGCAAATTCTTGGACTGCTCTTCTGGGCTCAACAAGAAGTCTCACAGGAAAGCTCAGCTCTGAGGCGGGAGGGAGGAGGGACAAGTGATAACACGAAGGCAGCGAACAACAGAACAATTCGGTTTCAGTCCACCTCACAGCAGCATGCTCCGAACCGGAGCTCCTACTGTGAACTTCCATGAGGTCACCGGAAGGGCCAGCGTTATCGGGCAGGGTACATCAGACCGTGCCAAAATAGTTTCTCCTCCTCTTCATAACTTTCCTGACTTTCTCAATGCCTGAAATTCCACTGAGAGGGCGTCACTCTTTTAGATCATGAAGTCTTTGTGGTCTCCTAGAATTTTTCCACCAAAATAAATATCACCCCTTGGAACATTAGATATTTAATCCAGCATTTCAAAAAATATGTATTTCCAGTTCCTCAAGGGGCTTCATGAAAAAAAAAAAGTTCTGCAGTCAAAGAAATTTGGTAAGTGTTCTATTCTTTATTAACTTTTTAAAATTCACAATGCCAAAGAACATATTAAATACAGTTTCTGAAATAAATTGCAGAGAAAAGTAAAAAATTTTAATCTAGTATTTGCAAAGTTATTTTAACCACAAAACAGTTTGGAACACTTTTTAGCTTCCAGAATACTGTAATGCCAACTCACAGTGAATCATCAGTTTCTGGAAACATAACCAATGTGATCAGCAACCAGGGAGCCAGACGTTGTCATTGGGTGACTGGGTCCACAGTTATTGCAGGTGTTCACTGGACATTATTGAATAATATCAATGGTGTCAGTGTCTTTCTGAAATTTTTTCCCCCATAGAAATTTACATATCATGGCTCATGCATTTAAGATTCCATCATTTTTATTACTAGAGAGATAAGATGGGCCTCACATGAAAAGTTAATAAACAAGGAAACACTTGATTGAATGATGAACAGATTATATGATGTGTTCTGAATTCTGGAAAAGAAGTGGTCAGTGGAATTAAGCTAAGCTTTGAAGTTTGGGTGGCATTTTAATGTGCAGAGAAGGAACTTCCCTGAGCAGGGGAACCATGAGAGTAAACGAAAGGTGGTGGACACCAGAAATCACTGCCGGGACTGAACCACTTGTGAGGCTGGGAGACAATAGCTGGCGCTCCTGCAGTCAGGGACTGTGATTCTATGGCCCAGCTTGGGGCTCACCAGAGACCTGACACCACAAAGGGTCCTTCTCAATGGGAGATGCATAGAGCAAGGGCTGGTATCAAGAAACACAGGTATGAGCCATGGTCGGGAACCTGGAACTACCAGGCAAGCAAACAAAAACACTGCCTCTGACTAGCCACTGCCAAAGAGAGCTTATTTCAGAGACAAGCCAAAGAATTAAGCTAAAGTTGCCTTATTACTAAAAAATTCTAGCCACCTTGTGAACTCCTGGCAACACCCAAAGTTTGCTCCAGTTTTGAACAGTCATGGTCATGAAAATACACTGTTCAGATCTCCTGTTGCTAGGAGTATGGTTGGCTGATGGTCTAGCTATCTCTCTGGTTGCACCATCACATTAGATCTTGGACCACACTTTCTGTGAGTGCTCCAGGCCAATGACTAAGCATGGTTAGGGTCCAAGTGCAAGCCCATTCCTGGGATGTGGGACTCTTCTGCCCCATTGCAATGTAGAGCATCCTGGCCGGCAGTATCCATCCCTGCTGTGGACGCTCGTTGAAACACAAGAAAAACATACACAGAGACAACCAGGTCCTGTGGGGGAATAGAGACAGAATGGCCACTCTCTCCAGTGGAGAGCACCCCATTTCCATTCCCAAGCAGATTTTTATTAAGAATGCAGACTCAGTTTGTGGATTCACAGTCTGGCAGAAAAGATCAAAAGAAATAGGTGACTTACAAAGGTGCTGACAGAACTCCTGCTGTGATTTTGGGCAGAGATTAGAGTTTTATCATTTGAAAGGACTACAGGGCCCAAAGGGCTGTTTTTGTTTCCTGTCTGTGCCTTTAAATTCCAAGTTAATAGCATCCTCCGGCAAACAGATCTCACTGGATCTTGTATATTCTATGTCCCAGGCCTGATTACTCCGGGGGTCCGCCGTCTCTGGTCTGGTCTGCACCCCTCTGTTATTTCTGCAGGCTTGAGTTGGGCAGAGGTGACAAAGGCAGCCAGGAGACTTGGATTTCTCACCTCTAAGAGCAAATACTCAGGCTTTGACAAAGCCGAGGGGGCAGGGGTTGATGTCAATCATCCCTTCATTTCCAAAGCCCCAAGTCTCTTCCCTGAGGCCTCCTCATGATCATGCCTGTCTTAAGCGATTCCCTCTGTGGGAAATCTTACCCGTCATTGGCTAACTGATCAAGCATAGGAGGCCAAACACAAAACAGGTAGTGTTCATGCCAGGGAAATAAGTTTTGTCTCCTTAGTGGCTCCTGGTCCAGAAGTCTCACTCAGCCTAAGTCACAGGGGGTTACAGCTTCCTGAGACCAGGCAGGGCAGACCCCAACACTGCAAGATTCCCCATTGACTTAGCTGAACATTTCTTGGAACTGTGCTGAAACCCAAGACTCTTCCTTTTCGAATTTCCTTCTTTATCTGTCTTCTTCACAGGAGCCAAATCAACACTGTGATCTAAAGGCTTTCTTATCTTCTCCAGATCCTTCTCTTTTGCCTTCATTATCCTTCTCAAGCATTTCCCCTGATACATTTCTTGCACATCTAATCCTAGGTTGGTGTCTTCTTTTCAGAGAACCCCAGTTAACACAGATACCCAACTGTGACACAATCCATTTTGAGGTTCCATTCTGTTGCCCTTTTAGATAGAGTCTTTCTCTCACAGGCATCCCAATGCTCCACAATCATACAAAGAGGGGTGGGGTTTCCATCTCCCAGTGCCACTTTTACCTTGATTTTGAGAACAGAACCACATCTACCTTTTCTCCTGAAAGCGGTTCCTTTTGGAAAAGATCTTGTCATTTGATAAATACAAAAGAAAGGAAATTAACACTGAGACACTGGCCACTCAAATAAGAAGGAAAGAGATTTTTTTTTAAATAGAGGACTTGTGTAAAATTCTTTCTTGAGGAGCCTAACAGAAAGTTCTTCTGATTTCTCAATCAGCAAGTAGTTATTACTTTTCCTTATTAGTGTATTAGATTCTTAGGGCTGCATAACAAAGTACCACAGCCCTGGCTGGTGGCTCAGTGGATTGAGTGCCAACTTGGAAACAAAAAGGTCGCCGATTTAATTCCCAGTCAGGACACATGCCTGGGTTGCAGGCCAAGCCCCCAGTAGAGGCATGCAAGAGGCTACCACACATTGATGTTTCTCTTCCTCTCTTTTTCCCTCCCTTCCCCTCTCTCTAAAAATAAATAAATAAAAAATAAAAAGTACCACAAACAGGGTACCTCTGAATAACAGATGAAGTCCTGGAGGCAAGCAGTCTGAAATCAAGGTGTTGGTGTGGCCACACTCTCTCTGAAGGCTCTAGGGGAGGATCTGTTCCATGCTGTTCCCTTAGCTTCTGTTGTTGCTAACAATCCTTGATGTTCCTTGGCTTATTGTTTTGGTCCAATCTCTGTCTGAGCAGTCACGTGATGTTTTCCTTGGTCTCTGTGTCTCCTCTTATAAGAACACAAGCTGTAAAGATTAAGGTACACCCTAATGACCTCATTGTCACTTGATTCCATCTGTCAAGACACTACAATATTTTAAAATAAAGGCATGGGTCCCCAAGGCTAGGACTTCAGTATATCTTTTGAAAGACACAAAGCAACCCAAAAACTTGGGTAGGACCGTGTTTCTTGGAATGGAAATGGAAAGCTGCATAATTAAACAAAATTTCTCAGGTACTTGATAGGTAAGGACACAAACTGTTCTACTTTTAGTTAGTGAACTGTGCTGCTCCTTGTGTTGCATCCCTATTGGACGTTCGGTATGTCCGTGGCCTCTTCATCTTCAGTGCAGTGAGCACCTAGCACTTCGGGTCACTGCTGCACATTGCTGGATGGGAAAGGAAACCAATACGTCTTCTAAATGTTGGCCTGTGGGTGATATGAATTGATAGGCATATTCATTACAACTGATAAAAGCACTGCTGATTTGGAGTAGTGACCTTTCCAGCTGAAATTAATTGGGTCTTTTCAATGACACTACTTGTATATGAATATACTTTCCTTATTCAGAGAAAACAGACTAGAGAAGTCACAAAATCAATCAGATGGAAAGGATTTTTGAAGCACTTTCTAGATGATAAATCACAGCACACTAAGACTTCACATATATATGACTAAACATTTTTAGCTACTTCCCAATTCCAAAATCCTATCTGCCACAGGAAAGTGGCTAAGCTGGGGTGAGAATCTAACAAATATTTTGGGTGATCTAAAAATCCTCCACAACACCCTTCTCCTTAATTCTATCATAGAGACTGTTAAAGCTAAGATTTTGAACTAGCTTTTTTTCATTATTAGAGCTGGCCATGTGACACATTTAACCAATAATATGTAGGAATAGTAACTGGGGAGGGCATCTCTTCTCAATAAAATGACAAGCTCTTTAAGAGGAAAGTTCTTGCCTCATTATTTGACAGTCTCCCATCTTCCTGTCGGGAATGTGAGTATGACACCAGGAGATGAAGCAACTGTCTAACCAGCATGGGTTCAAAACTTCCACAGAAATGGTGAAGTAAGACCATTGAAAGTGGAATAAAAATCGCTGAACTTGTATTTCAATGTTGGCTTTTATGGTAGTGATTATTAATAAGGGGCTATTTGGCCTGCCAGGTGACATTTGGCAATATCCGAAAACTTTTGGTTGTGAGAGAGAAGCTACTGGCATCAGGTAGCTTAGAAACCAAGAAATAGTGCCAAACACTCACCAATGCACAAGACAGCCCCCAACAACAAAGAATTAGTCAGCTCAAAATGTCAATAATGCTGAGATTAAGAAAGTCAAGTTTATAGGTCTCAATTTCTGTAATGTTAAATGAAGGAATTTATGAATTGTGACATCCATAATTCTTTAAAAAAATAGAAAGTAGTTACCCTGGATGGTGTGGCTCAGTGGATTGAGTGCCAGCCTGCAAACCAAAGGGTCACCAGTTCAATTCCCAGTCAGGCTACATGCCGGGGTTGTGAGCCAGGTCCTCAGTAGGGGGTGTGTGAGAAGCAACCACACACTGATGTTTCTCTCCCTCTTTTTCTCCCCTCTTTCCCTCTCTCTAAAATTAAATACACAATTTTTTAAAAAATAGAAGGTAGCTTGAATATTTCTGAAAATGATTCTTGGGTTATAGTGTAGCCACCTAGTAGAGACTGAAGCTATCTTTTAAAATAATAGTTATGAAGACTAAGTAACAATAGCAAAAACTGTATATATATTAAGTAAAAGAATCAACATACAAAAGTGTACGAGCTAAATGCCTGCCATTTTAAAAGAAACCGAAAGTAAGTGATGACAACGTGATCTTAGTAGTTGTACTGAGATTTTTACAAAAGAGTTTATTCCTTTTATTTTGCAAAGGTTATTTAATGTGATTATGCTATTTTTATATTGTCAAAAATATTTTTATAGTAATCAATAGGAAGAAAGATTAAAATACTCAATTGGTGTCTATTTCTCTGCCATTAATAAAATTTCCTTTTAGCCTTACCAACAGGCCAATGAAATATAACATGCAAGTGGAACCGTTTCTATTGGTTCATCATGTAAGCAACATTCTTTTACTAGTTCTGCACACCACCTTAACTATGGAATTGTCGGGGTTCAACTCCTTAATTATTCCTTTCCAGATTCTTTGCGAAAGCATCCGAATTGCCCCCAGCGTTAAAGTGACTGTGTGAAAACTTGTTGCTGTATATTTGTTTTAGATTCCTGTACCTGCTACAACAAATTACCACAACTTGGTGGCTTAAAACAACAAAAGTTTATTTTCTTATAGCGCGTGAGGGCAGAAGTGCAAAGCCCACATCGCTGGGCCAGCGTTGAAGTGTCAGCAGGGCGACTCTCCCTGGGAGGCTCCGGGAAAACCCTGGCCTCCACCTGTTTCTGGTGGCGGCCGCCATTCTCCCGCACGTGCCCCTTCTCGCCAATCTGCCTGTCTTCATATGCCCTTCTCCTCTGTGAGTGTGTCATCTGCACCTCTTCTGGAAAGACTCCTGTGATGGCAGTTAGGGGAAAAACAGGTGACCCAGGATAATCTCCCCATCTCAAAAATGTTAACACAATCGCACCTAGAAAGACCCATTTTGAAAATAAGATATGAGAAATGTCCTAGAGATGAGGATCTAATATCTTTAGGGTCCATTACTCAAATTGTTACAATATTATACAAAGAAAATGTAAATCTGACCATATTACTAACGGCAATTACTAACCATATCTTAAAATCTGAATTTCTTTTCATATCTAACTAGGACTTTAAGTCTGGCGGGATCATCCCAGATCTTTACCCTAGGAGCACAGAGCGAGAGTAAAGAACTTAATCATCCTACTAAATGAAAGGAGTGCCAAATGATGAATTTTGTGGAAATTAATTTTTTAACACATCAATGCAAAGTGTTTTTCTAAATTGTGAATCTACAATAAAATTTATTTTACCTGAACTAATATTTGAATATATAATGACCCCTTATATCTAAAAATGGAGAGCTTCACATTGTTTACCGTAGTTCAACAACTATGAAAGGTTCTGAAAATTAATTGGAGGATTTAACCTAAACAGCACAGTTCAGTAAACACAAGACTGTGAAATTATGGAGAGGCAGAATTGTACTTACTTTGCTTGAGTTAACTAAGAAGGTGAAAATATCTTAACTCTCCAATTAAAATATATTTTAGCGAAATGATGGTAGTATACAAATAATTAAAGCCCGAGAGCTTTCATTTCTTTTCCCCATTTGGTTAGTTTCAGTCTTCAGGCTCAGTTTCAGAATAATCCTGTCAAGGGCTCAACTTTCGGAGTTAGTCCAGATGATAGCCGTGACTACATTTCTGGTTGTCGCCAGAAATATTCCTAAATCTAAATGTGAATTTGCATGTAACTCATAATATATTTGATCTTGGAGTTTTAGAGTTTTTAATGCTATTAATTTAGATGCAATTAATCAGTAAAATCTACTCCAGTTATTCCCAAAGCCAATATTAAGGAAGCTACTTGCTGAACCTTAAGTAAACCATTAGAATTATTCCCTAAATTAGGCAGGTCATGATCCAAATTTATTGCAGCTGAGACTGTGAGCATGCCACCTAACAGGAGGAAAAATCCTTTGGCACACGTTAGCCTTAGTGTGGAACTAGGTGTGTGTATTCTTTCAGGAAAAGATAAATGATAGATGGGTTAAATGATGCTTTGAGGTTGTTTTTTTTAAGCATTTTAATACTTGCTGCCATGAAATAAAGGAACAAGAATTGGAAGGTTCAAAAACAATTGTGCAAATTCTTTAAAAAATCATAGGCTATAACCAAACTCCTTTTCTCCTCCACCAAGTCCCTCCCCTGTGGCTCTCATTGCAGTCTTTGAAATAGCACTCCATCTGTCCATCCCTCTTTCATGGCCTTCATTTTTTTTTTTCTGAGCTGGCCCCTTTTCTACAGCCCCTGCAAGCCACCTGTAAAAAGCCCTATCCTCTCTGTACTTGAAAGAACGGAAGTTCCTCATCCCTCCCTGTCTGTCCACACTACTGTCCTCTATTCCTTTCCCAAACACTTTGCCAAGTGGTAGATTTAACTCAGAACTTTCATCTCCTTGACTCTCATTTATTTCTTAAACCCTCTGTAATCTACCTTACATGAGATAATGGTAACACGTGACACTGTTCTTCTTTTTAGTTCAGAATATTTTTTATTGTGGTAAAATGTACATAACATGAAATTAATCATTCTAATCGCTTGAAAGTGTCCAGTTCTGTGACATTAAGCTCATTGGCACTGCTGTGCAACCCTCCATCACCAGAAATTTTCCATCCTCTCCAGCTGAAACTCTGTATGCAACAAACAATCATTCCGTCTCCCCTGCTTCGTCCGCCCCCAACCCCAGCCCCTGGCAACTGCTAATCTACTTTCCGTCTCTATTCATTTGATTAATCTACGTGCCTCACATTAGTGGAATCACACAATAGTTGTCCTCTCATGTCTGGCTTATTTCCTTTACCACAATGTTTTCAAGGTTTATCCATGTTGTATCATGTGTCAGAACGTCCATCTTTTTGAAGACTGAATAATGTTCCATTGTGTGTATATGCCACATTTTGTTTATTCATTCATCTGTTGATGGACACTTGGTTTGCTTCCACTTTCTGGCTTCTGTAAACAATGCCGCTGTGAATGTGGGTGAATGAATATCTGTCCAAGGCCTTGCTTTCGCCTGCTTTGGGTAAATACCCTGAAGTGAAATTGCTGGATCCTATGGTAATTTTTTTATGTTTAATGTTTTCGAATAATTGTCATGCCATTTTCTACAGCAGCCGCCCCTATGACATTCCCATGAGCAGTGTGCAAGGATTCCAATTTCTCCACATTTTCGTCAACACTTGTCATTTTTTTCTTCTTGCTAAGCTAATAGCCACCTTCATGGGTGTGAAGAGGTATCTCACTGTAGTTTTGATTTAGTGATGTATCTTTTCATGTGCTTTTTGGCTATTCACATGTCTTCTTGGAAGAAATGTCTATTTAGGCCCTTTACCCATTTCTTAATTAAGTCATTAGTCAAGTCATTTAGTCAGTTCAGTGAGCTGTAGGAGTTCTTTATGTATTCTGTATATCAGTCCCTTAGCAGATATGTGATTTACAAACATTTTCTTCCATTCCATGGGTTGCCGTCAAACTCTGTTAATAGTGTCTTTTGATAAACAAAAGTAACATGGTAAATTTTAAGCACAACTAATTTAATCTTCAGAGCAACTCCATGAGGTAGGTACTAGTATTATTATCCCCATTTACAGATAAGAATATTGAGACACACAGAGTTTAGTAATGCCTGAGCTTAGATTTGAGTATGTTAGGAACTGAATGTTTGTGCCCCCCCTAAATTCATATGTCAAAACTCTGCTTCTCAATGTGCTGGTATTGAAAGGTGGAGCTTTTGGGAGGCGATTAAGATTAGATGAGATAAAGGATTGACACTCTTATGAAAGCTATGAAAAAGTTTGTCTCCTGTCTTCTCTCCTCCAGGTGAGGATATAATGAGAATTCAGCAGTCTATAACTGGGAAGAGGAATCTTACCCTATTAATCAGGCTGATCTCAAACTTTCAGCCTCCAGAACTTGAGAAATAAATGTTTGTTAATTTATGAGCCACTTAGTCTGTGGTACTTTGTCACAGCAGCCTGAACAGACTAAGACATAGCCCATGAGGTTGCAGGGACCATGTTCACAGACACCTCTTACAACAGACATCAGTAGGCTCCTTGTCACCAATCCAGTTATCTTTTCTTGCTCCTCGTTCTACTGCCAAACGTTTTCTCTATCGCTTCAAATTATGCCCTTTTCTCTGAAAAACTCCTAACCCTGGTTCTTCTCTTACTTCCTTGAGATAATTACATCACCTTCTTCGGATTTCTGTGTCTTTCCTCCTGCTCACAACTTCAAAGGTCCTAGTTCAGTCTCCTTGCCTCATTCTACACTCTCCAGAAACCACCTTTTTTCTCTGTTGTTATACATTTCTTCTTCGTACCTGTGAATGGGATCTTGTTTGAAAACAGGATCTTTGCAAATGATCAAGTCAGATGAGGTCATTTGAGCAGATTTTACTCCAACAAGACTGTGTCCTTATAAAAGGGAGAACTTTGGACACAGACACGGACATGAATGCAATCTACAAAGAACACAGGGGACACCAGAAGCTGGGAGAGAGGAATCTAACGGACTCCCCCTTAAAACCTCTCAGAAGGAACCAGTCATGCGGATAACTTGGTTTCAGACTTCTATCCCCCATGACTGTAAGACAATAAATTTTGTTGTTTAAGCCACAGTTTTCCCCCCCACCCCACCCTAGTTTGTGGTACTTTGCATGGCAGCCCCTGGAAACTGAATACTTTCTAAAGGCTTAGAAGCAACTGCCTTGGATCCAAGGTGGACAGTTTCTCAAACTCACACCTCTGGTCTATATTATCCTTCTATGTTCTAGGTCTACGATGTCAACATGACCTCATAACTACCCAACCAGGACCCAGCTTTTCCAGAATATTGTTCTTCTCCCATCCCCCTTCTTTTTCACCTTTGGCCCCTACCTTGCAATTTTTGTAAATGAGATATCTGTGGCTCCAGCCACTCTGAGTGAAAACCTTTGAGTCCTCATTTTCCACCTCCTTGAAGCTGTCTGCATTTCTGTAATCCAAGAATCACGTGTGATCCATTCGTTTGCAAGAGTAATATCAGGTTCCCACACTTGGCAGTCCTGGTATCCCATGGTGAGAGCCCTATTCAGGCACTCAACTCTACCTCATAGTCAAAAGGATTGAAGGCACGTTAGCCCAAATACTGGGACACAGATGCAAGGACTCCCTGCTGTTCTCCCAGATAATATTATGGCCCAGGAGCTGGGTACTGGCCTTGTTTCTCCCTATTTAAATAACCGAAGCATTGCCCATTATCTTAATACATTTAAAACTGGGGCTTTCAGCCTTCCCCCCAGTCCAGTGGCTAGCGATCTGAAAAGTGCTCACAGAAGTCCTTGAGATCTAAGAGTCCAGCTCTTCCTCAGGTCTGGATTAGTTATCATAGCACTTGACCACTGCAGAGAACATCAGAGATTCAGACTCACCTTGTTTGTCTAATTCAGTGCCCATTGTCCACCTTTCTTTTTATTAACTCAAATGTATTTAGCCAGTAACAGTTCAGAGAGCATATTGACATCTGTTATCCTATTTAATCCTAACAGCCTTAAAGAAATCCAGAAATTTGAGAGGTTAAATAACTCACACGAGTGAGCGTTTGTAGCGCCAGCACTCAGGTCCAGGCCTCCTGGCTCTGAACTCCACATGCTTTTCACTTCATAACGTTGCATGCTCCTGCGTTCCTGGAACCTACCAGTTAGACAGACTTCTTCCCAGCCTGCACCAGCCCCACTGGGGCCTCTAGCTCCAGATTCCTCTCCCTCGTCATCCGCCCTCCCCTGCTGCAGATAACTCACCCGTATTCTCTCATATCTAAAGATTTGTCAGATGGCTACCTTTGAAGTCACCTTGAAACCAGTGATCCCCTTTCTCAAAGGGATTTTGAACATAGCTTAAGAAATTGCAGAACTACGTAGTACCGTAAGAATGCAAGTTTCCAAGTATAAGGTAACCATAATAGTCCCATGAAGACATATTTTCAGAGAAGTTTTTGAAGATGATGTAATGAAATTCCACGCAGGGCCAGCATAAGCTATAATGCAGGAGGAAAGCACAAGCACTCACCACCTCCCCACCTTGTTGTCCACTTTTCCATGTCAAGATGATATTAATCTTTCATTAACTCCCTTTCTTCCTTAATGCTGAAAGACAGCATGATGTGCTGTGTGTCACCATTTCCTGGCCTCGCCCGTAGGACTCTGGCCACCTGGGGAAAGCCTGGTGGAGGGAACGTGGGCTTCAGGGCAAGAGTAGGCATCCTGGCCCCACCCTTGCTAGCAGGGACCTCGAGCGAGTACTTAACCTCTCTGTACCTCATTGTCCTCACTATTAATAGCATGCTTGCCTCCGTGTCATTGGAAAGATTAAATAATTAATTTAAGTAAAATGCTTAGAACAGCACTTTGCCTGTAAACTTGCTATTCAC
The DNA here is from genome assembly GCA_004024845.1 of Tonatia bakeri. Lineage (NCBI taxonomy): Eukaryota > Metazoa > Chordata > Mammalia > Chiroptera > Phyllostomidae > Tonatia > Tonatia bakeri. The sequence continues at coordinate 28,932 of PVIA01002166.1, forward strand.
TATTTGCTATTCTGTATGCACAGGAATGAGGAAGTAGCACACCCAAGTCTCTGGAGGAATCATTACTACTGGGTAGTCAGAGGAGATTTAAACACGAAGACTTCAGAAAGCTCACTCTATTAGTTGCCGTGAAATGTCTCTATATTCCTTCCTTCCACACAACAAATATAAATAGTTTTTATAAGAGACAAGCTTCTCAGCCTAATAAATATGTATGACCTCAAAGTAACAGAAAATGTAAAGCTACGTGCCTGAGAGGCAGAGCAAGCGAACGCGGTTGCAGAATAAGTAGTTGGTCATTAAGGAAAAAAAGTTGGCAGTGGATACAACTGTCAGGACAGCCTGCCAAACCATTATTTGAAAAAGGTGAAGGGGAAGGCCCCTTATAATTTCTCTCTAGTGGCCTACTTATGATTGTTAACAAATTAAAGATCTGTGATGTGTTATAACTTCCTATGCTTTCTTTGTATATTCTTAAAATTTACAGTCTGAGTTAATTACCACAGAAATCAAGAACATTAATCAAAGCAACAGTAGCATAATTGCACTGTATCTTGTGCTTCTGAGTTACTTTCTTACAAAGAAAAAATAACATTTCCTACAATAGTGCCAGGTTATGCAGACCCCTCAGTAATATAACGTTTGCAGAATTTTGCTTATTGTTAGTTGTGCTCACTTGTTAATTTTGTAAAAACTAAACCTGCAATCAGAAACATTTTTAACAAACTATATTACATTATTTCTCTGGATTCCAAGGTAACTTAAAAAATTAAAATGTGAACACTATTTAGATACATGAAGTAATGTGATAAAAATAAAATAAAGCTGACATGATTATATTAATTATCATGTCAACATTATGTAGGTGCATTGTTAAGGAAAAGAAAGAGCCAGGCAAAATATTAAACTATCTATGTTCTCAGGTATAAAGAATCTACAGTTTTCTTGTAACATTCCTTACATATTCACTTTTTTAAAAAAATTGTGACTGAAAATAAGTGTCACTTTTCGAAACCCTATGTTGAGTTACATCACAAGAGAAACAACCACCATGAAAATAAATAAAAACCAGGAATAGGAATTTATTTACAAAGGAAACAAAGGAGATACTGATCAAATGAAATTTTATTGTTTTAATGAATACATTTCAAAGTTCTCCTTGTGACCTTTGACCTACAAAATATTGCAACAGCTCTCTCAACAAACCACTTAGTAATCCTGGGAAAGGCGGATCAAACTGGTTCTTTTTGGATTTTTAAATGCTAGACTCAATGTCCAATGCTTATGACTCCTGTTCTGATAAGCTCTTCTTTATCTAAATACCTGCCTTTTTCTTAATCTCCATTGACTCCACTAGCCCTGAAGATAGCAGCTGTGCCATCTGATGGAAGATAAACCCCTGGGCCTGTTTTCCACCCTCATTGAAAAAAAACCTTTGAATTTGTAACTTGGGCCTGAAGATACTTATCACACAATCTTCAGTTGCCAAGAATTCAAAAGTGGGCCATGTTGGCCACTGCTGGAATCTGCCCTTGCTTCTTCTATTTACTTAAAAATATGTGTATCAGCATAGAATACTTGACTGAATTGTAGTGCACTTAACCCCAAAGATCATGCAATACCTCCTGCAGGAATTTATTTAAACTATGTGGCACGTCTGCTTAAGAAAAGCTATTCAAATGTTCTTAATAATGCCCTAGATCCCATTACAGTTCTAATTTCATTCAGGCTCTGGATTCTTTCAAAATAGTATGTGTTCACACAGTTTGTAATCCAACGTGACACAGAATAGATTTTGCCTTTGAGAAGTCAACTCCAAGGGGACCCAGGAAGAATCTAAAGTTAAAGTGACATGCTAAAAGTTAAAGTAATCAAAATTTGTGTCAAGGTTTTCTGACCCCACCTCCAAGTTTTTACAGGACATCTCATATCACAAGAACTATTTTCAAAAAATATATATATAGATATGTATAACCTTACCAGCATTATTCATTTTCATTCAAAACCAACAAAAAAGAAAGTTTTATTTCCATGTTTCAAAGACTCAGAGATCCTGGAGTTTAGGATGTTTTTACTCTCAGTTAGGTAAATTTACCCAGTGGAAAATTATTTTCAGCAATTTTTCTTACTCAGATTTTGCTCTTGCCTGCTATTCCCTCCCCTCTCCCCCCCCCCCCCCCCCCCCCCCCCCCCCCCGCTAAGCTAATGTCCTGCTCTCCCCTGTCTTCATCACATCTGAGCTCTCTCGGCTTGGAAAGCTGATCAAATTAACTTGACTAATAAATCCATGCTGATATCTGAAGGGGCCTCAAGAGATATGAATTCAAGTGGTTCTTTCTAAACTGAATGCTTCTTCCCTACACTGTTGAATCCATCCTTTTTCCCCCAGAACAAGGACTTTGCAGATTGGTAGTCAAGTGAGTCCTTTCATTTTAGTTCACCTCCACGTGGTGTCCGTTTTTCACCCCAGCATCTTCAAACTCTGGTCTCTTTCCTCTGTTGACACGCAGTCAATGTTAATTGAGAATCAAACATGATGCAAAGTATTGAGGGCTGAATAATATGGAAATGATATCCAAACAGACCAGAGTATAAATAATGCAGAGGAGTAAGTGGGAGTGTTTCAGAAAAGCAAGGACCACTTCTGGTTGGTTTGGGTTTTTGGCACAGGGGAGCGGGGGCTTCTTAAAGGCATCACGAGTTTCAGCTTATGAACACCTCTTTTATGCCCAGCTAAAATTAACTTACAACCTTTTTAATGAAAATGAATCGACAATGTTTTAATAAAAATAATGTAATTTTTTAGGCGATCTCACAAGGTATCAGCAAAGGCTTTGAAGGTGACGTTGGAGCTGGACCTTGGAGAGTCCACTGAATTTCCACAATCACAGAAGAAACCTCAAAGCATTTCATGCAGAGAGACTGGTTTGACCAAGGGCAAAAGGTCAGGAAAGGTCCCTACTTAGCAATGAGGAAATGCATGGTCTAGCCCTATGTCTGCAGTGCAGGTGGGGAGTCACAGAGCTGATAGGGAACAAAATGGGCACATGACAGCCAGATTGCAAAGGGCCAAATAAGCTAAATTTAAAAGATTAAATGGTTTTTAATTTTTCTTTTTTTAAAATAGATTTTACTTTTTAGAGCAATTTTAGGTTCATAGCAAAACTATGAACCCAGTGAGTACAATGCACAAAGATTCCCCATACCCTTGTCCCCCTACCATCTACATCCCACACCAGAGTGTTTCCTTTGTGACAGCAGATGAACCCACTCTGACACATCGCGACCCCAAGTCCATTTTGCACATCAGGGTTCTCTCTTCTTGGTGGCCTACTTTCTGTGGGTTTCGACTTTTAGTCAAAGGAAAGATATGAAAACATTGGACTAGAGTGACAGGTTCAGATTTGCATTTTCCAAAAATAATGCTGGCAATAGGACTTCTTAGTGAATCACACTTAATATTTTGTAAGAACCAGCTGGAAAACTATCCCCAGGAACTAGGGAGGCAGAAAGGAAGAAACCAGGCACGTCAGAGCACGGGCCGCTCTGGCACCGGGCTGCCTTGCCAGGGAGGCTGTAAAGGGGGTTCACAGGCAAATGGGAGTACCTGGCATGTGAGGAAGATGGAAGGGGAGGCAGGAAAAGTTTTTATCAAATTTGATCTTCAACTTGGGTTGTTTTAAAGCAGGGTTGACAATCTATGGCCCATGGGCCAAATCCACCCTTCTGTCTGTCATTGTAAAACACAGCTACAAATGTTTCAACATTTTTAAATGGCTGGGGGAAAATTTTAAAAAAAGAATAATGCTTGTGAGATATGAAAATTGTATAAAATTCATTCCACTATTTGTTAATAAAGTTTTATTGTCACACAGCTGTGTTTATATATCATCAATGGCTGCGTTCACGCTATAACAGCAGACTCGAATACTTGTGATAGAGCTTGTATGACCCAAAAAGCATAAAATATTGACTGTCTGGCCCTTTTCAGGAAAAGCTGGCAGGAATGTGTAAAGAAAGCTAAAGTCAGGAAATGGGTAAAGAAACTCTCTTGCCCTGATCAGTGTGGCTCAGTTGGTTGGGCATCGTCCGCATTGCAAAATGTTGCCAGTTCAATTTCTGGTTAGGGCACGTGCCTGGCTTGCAGATTTGACCCCCTGCTCCGGGAGCATACAAGAGACAACCGACTGATGTTTTTCTCCCATCAGTGTTTCTCTCCTTCTCTTTCTCCCTTCCTTCCTCTCTCCCTAAAAATAAAATAAATAAAATCTTTAAAAAGCAAAGCAAAGCAACCCTCCTCCTTCACCCTGCCTTAAGGTCAGCAAAGGTCCATGTGGCTTAGAAGCAATGTCACGCCTGTGCCCCATATGTGCTGCACAGGATTCGCAAAGACTGGGGTCTGTGCTGCACTGTTCTATTCAGCGGTAGACGTTTCTTCCTGACAACCCCGTCAGTGCTCCCCAGATTTTCATGCCAGATTTCTAGGACCCTGAATCCAAGACTTTGAATAGAACTGTTAGCATTATGACTCAGCTATTTTTATTTATTTTTTATTGATTTGAGAGAGGGAGATAGAGAGAGGGAGAGAGAGCAACATTGATTGTGTTCTTTCATTTATTTACGCATCCGCTGGCCGACTCTGGTGTGCGCCCTGATTGGAGATGGAACCTGCCACCTTGGCGTGTCAGGAGGACTCTGTAACTAACTGAGACTCCGCCAGGTGAATCAGATACTTTTAAATAAAGTTTACAAAAAAAAATCGGTTGGCTAATTTGGAACTCGTGAAAATGTTCTTTAAATTGCAGACACTGGTGTGAAAACAGACTTGTAAACACAGCTTTTTTGTAAGTTGTAGACCTGCCTTAAAGTATTGTGGAATTTTCCTTCCCAGCCTAAGTCAATGTGGCTTAACAGTGGTGAGGCTCATAAAAGATGGCTGGGCCTTGGAAGCGTGCCAGTAAAGGTTTCCTGATGACTACATGCTGACTACTCCAGGTTATTGTTGGAAAGCTAGTGAATGAGGCATACAGGATGTTACTCTCAGATTAGTATTATGAATTGGAATTAATCACTGACTTGCAATTATGCCTGGAAGAAAAGATATTGGGGTGGGGAGGTAAGCAGGTACAGATTTGTTCTTAAGACTTAAACTAAAATGCATTTATTCATAAAATTCATATATAATCACTCTGCAAAATTACTTGCAGTTTTTCATGCTTAAAAGCACTACTATATTAAATGTCTTATAGAAAAATTTTGTCTCATTATTGTAGAAACATTCATAGCATGCTTCTGAGGTGAGTGAGCCACATCGGGTCCTGGTGGTACAATACTAGATAAGACATGGTTCCTTTCCTTTAAAAAACTTACTCTTATGGATAGAAAACTAGAAGAGTAAAAAAAATACTTTTTAATAAGACAATAAATAATACAAACATAAAATCAAAACATGACTTAGTTCAGTTTTAACACAAATTGAGTAGTCATGTCAAGTAAATGTTATCTATAAAGCATTTGGGGTTTCTTAGCAGAAAACTCTAAATAAATACAAAAATTCTCAAAGACAAGTTAATCTAGTTTTAATTCTACACTTGGTAGGAAAGACTTAGATAGTATATTTTGGTCATTGATTCCAAAGCTGCAAAGTCAATTATGATTCAAGATAAGCTATCACATATCAATGAATGGGATCCTGAGTTAGTCAAATCTGTATCCCCAGAAGTTAACACCATGTAAGACATCCAAAAAAGCCTCAAAGTGTATTTGTTGAAAAACTGAGTTTCACCACTTTTTAGTGAACCCAAGTTTTCAATACATTTGGAAATATAACTCTACAGCAGGTTTAAGAAATTCTAAGCTAGTCAAAATAGTAGTACAATGGATATGTTGAACTATTAATCAGTGTGAAGCAAGAAGTTTGCCTCTGGCAATTATTAACCCTTTGTACTGGGCTAGGCAAGAAAGGGGAGTTCATAACAAACCCATCATTTATTATTCTGTACCGACCTGATAAGCATGGGGCTTTCAGAGACTCATGAACTTATGGAAAGAAAGTACTTTAAGATACCCTTCATTAGCAATACTTACTCTGTGATAAGGAACTAACAAAAACAGTAGTAATAATAATAATAAAGCCATACTAAAAATAAACTCTACTTAATGTAATAATAGGTATAATACAATACAATACCATAATGTCCTGTGCAATGGTGATAGTGATAGACAAACTGTCCAGACTGCTGGGAGTGGACTGAAGGCAGAGAATAGGAGGGGTCTCTAGGAGAGATTGAGCTGGGCCATTGGAATGGAACCTGGGAGTTGCTTTTCCACCAAGCCAGGTTTTAGCACTGAGGGTGTAGGGTGCAGCCAGACAATACCTTCCCTACTTGTCCGTAGCCATGGCAAAGACATTGAGTTTTGTAACACTTCAGTGAGATGTGAGGCTGAATTGAACCAAGCTTGTGCCTTGCAAACACTCTACACCCTGTGCAGAGGTCCTGCTCCTTGCGGCAATGTCCCGCCACTCCCCCTGAGCCTCCCTTGGCATGGGAAAGTTTAGGAAGTTAATTGGTCATTCTAAGAAAGCACATAGTCCATCCCACATCTGAAATGAATACAAACCCAAAGGAAACAAGAAACTCTATCTCTTGCTCATTGTTCACTGCACAGGACATGCACTCAGATGGTTCACTGGTCTGTCCTCTCCATGAACCACTTGACCTTAGCAGTCATGTGGTCCATAGCCTCCAGGAGTAAGTCTCTCTCTCTTTCTCTCTCTCTCTCTGTCTCTCTCTCACCAACCTGGTGGAGCATTCACCAGTGCATTTAAGCTCTCCAGCCAGGAACATGGAACCTTTGTGACCCTAGAAGTCACGTGGCCAATGATGGTGCCAGCTCCACACACAGCCTCCAAGATGGAGCCTGAATCCAGACAGCAGCTGGGAACAAGCTAAGCTACTTGGGTGACTGCTTAGTAGCCACTTCTGGCTCCAAAGGATAGTGCTTTAAAATTATATAGAAATTCTGGGCACTGCCTTTGCTTTTGGTCTTGCTGAGGGCAGATGGATTTTGTCTGGGTTTTGTGCAGGAGGTAAACTTTGAGACAGGGAGTTCCCCATTCTCCCAGCTTGTTCAACATCTGAATAAAAACCTCTTTCCTTTCTCACCAGCCTCTGCATCTAGAGTTTGCCTTTTGGTGGCAGCAGGCAGCCAAACTCCACTTTCGTTAGGTAACAATAGGAAGATTAGATGTGTAACATTTTTAATGTGTTTACACAGTGTCTGGGAAACAATAATTGTTTAATATGTGTTAGCTTTATTATTATTCTTATTTACACTCACACTGGTACAAATACATCAAAATGATCTCTTCTGAAATTTGGAATTAGTTGTATAAATTTTTACTTAGAAAATGATTTTCTTTTCTCTAATTAAATCTGCCCTTGTTGGTTTCATTTTTTATATACACATTCATTCATAAACTTGTTCAGTAAAAACTATTAATTCAAGCAAACATTTAGTGAGCTTAATCAGTGCTGTCTTCCCTTATGTTTTTAGGGATGGACTGAACATTTGAATATATCTTGGTCTCTGCCATTAAGGAGACCATAGTCCTCTGGAGAAGTCAAACAAACAAATCAAGGGTGGAGGTGTTTGCCATGATACAGGTGTGCTCAGGTACGCTGAGGTAAAGCTTCCAGTCTGTGCAATTTGGGGTAAGAAAAGCTTCCATTAAAGAGGTGGTATTTGGGCATAATTTTGAGAAATTAATAAAATTTAACCAGGTAAAACACGTGGAAGACAGAATTATTCTAGGCAGAGGGAATATGGGAAAATGTGACATTAAAACATGGGATTCTATTTTGGCTGAAACAAAGGATGCATTTTGGGTGCTTTATTTGGCTACCTGAAAATCAGGTGTAGAAATGAGAATTCAGTGTATCCATGACATGATCCCAGAAAACAGTGGGGGTGCAGTGGCAAAGTAAGCTAGAAAAGAAAGGCAGCCACAAAGGCTACTTGAACAAGCCTGTTACCTCTGTGGATAAATGGAAATCAGCTACCCCAGGGAACCCTGGGAGTTGATACAGGACCAGGCCTCAGAGTTATCTAACTAGAGACTAAAGAAGTTGAAGTATTTACTTATGCATCAGCTTTTGATACTGTCAGTTGAAAATCTGGGGAAGAAAGGCCTCAGGCATTTGGAAGTCTGTCTCACTACAATGGTAAGACCCCCAAATGGGGTGCGAGGTAGAGGGGTCAGTTGCTATACTGGTGTACCTAGAAGCTGGACTCTGACAGGAAAGGGTGGGTAATGAGGAGGTTTTTGTGTTATGCAAAAGAACTTGAACGATATCCTTAATACTACAGGAGCTTTTGGAGTGTTTTTAAAAAGAGGGAAGAGAAATAGGTTTAGTTTTATATTGGAAGACAGATAAGAAGGGGCTAGACAAGGGACACGTAACTCTAATTTAGAAGTTACTGAAATGCTCCTGACAAAAATCAGGCTGGCCTGAGCAAAGGCCGGATCATGCAAGAGTGGGAAGAGGAGAAAGGAATTAAGGTGAAGGAATTCATTCTGACTGAGTGCAGAAGGACGAAGAGAGGGAGGAGTCACAGGCTATTCCTGGTTTCTGCCTTGTAACACTAGGTAGACGGCAGTACCTTTCACCCAGACTGAGGATTCCACGAGGAAAGAAGTGAGTTTAAGATCAATGAGATCAGATTTAGAAATTCTGTGTGTGCAGCAGACTGTGTAAATCCAGAAATCAACAAACAGTTCTGAGCTGTAGACATAGCTTTGAGCTCTTTCAGAAAATAAATGGTCCTTGAAGCCAGATGTGAGACATGATTTAAAGAGGTTCTAGGCTCCTGGAAGACAAAGAAGAAAAGATCTAATGGGGAATTAACAAAGTAGACAAGCAATTGTGGGATGGAAATGTCGGCATAAACTGTCATGGAAGGCTTAAGTTTTAGAAGCCAGAGAAAACTCTACCCAGAGAGTCTTTTGATCACAAACATGAAGAATGATCGACACTTATTTGGTGGATGAATGGGGGCTGGAGTATGACTTGTGCAAAGACAAGTTTAAGAAGACAAACCATGTAACTCATGATAAGTTGATATAAAACCAGGCTAAAGTTTGCCTTTCCATGATCTCCGAAGACAGGCACTCCCTAAAAATGAATGTGAGCACCCTCAGTGCGGGAACAATCTTGTATCCACAGTAGTTGGCACATACTAGGTGCTCAGTAAACGTTGGTTGATATGATAGGGTGCAAATAAATAATGTAACATAATATAATACAACAGAATATAATTTCAGAGAGACTACCTACCTATTTAACAAGGAGAAGAATTTGTAATCATGAAATATTATTCAAATGACTATGTAAATTGCAAGCCCCATACTTATTCCTTTAGGCAGGACCCATAAGAACAGCCAGCAAGCAAAGGGATTTTTACCATGCTATTCTTAGTTAATAGAAACAATAGTTCATTTAAATTAAAAAGTATCTGATTGAGACTTTCTATTTATATAAACAGGCTCTGTCCTAGTTAGTCTTGATTAGAGAAATTCTATTACACTTGTAAATACATCCTATCTAAACTAGCCCACCTACAGTTTGCCTTAATTTGTTTCCCCTGACCTCTAGCAACTTCATTATTATTTCACCAACACCGAACAGCGGTGACTCGGAGGACTAGGTGTGTAATCAGTATTTGTTGACTAACTCTCAGGAAAAAGTTGACTTCTGAATAAAATCAGGGTTTTGCATTCTGCATTCTCAAGTTTTTGGCATTGTGGTGAGTCTGTTATTTTTGACTGCACAGAAATCCTCCTTGGTTCTTGTAACCCTACTGCTACTTTGCATCAGTCACTGGATATAGTTATAGAAAGTGCCCCTAAGTCATATTCCCTCTTCTGACCAAGATATGGGCATGTGACCATGCAGGGCAAAGCCTATGCTTTTGAAATTAATTTGAAGTTTGAATGAAATGACACAGTAACTGGATATGGTGAGTTCTTCCTGCTCTACATGCCTGGAGCTACTCTCATTCTTATCATTTCTTCGCACTGGATCTTCAGATTTACTTTTGATGTATGAGCTGCCCTCATAGATTACAATACATATTATTTAGCTTAACGCATTCAGAGTTAGATTCTGTTGCTCAGAATCAAAAAATCTTAATTACACATAGCTCTGAAATTCAGTAGGCTCAGCAAGAGAAAAGAGAAGAGGAAGGGAGTAGGAAATGACACCCACTGAGTGGATGTGTATTAAAATATAAAACCAAGAGTTTTACCAAGTTTATCCTTTTTTTTCTTAACAAAAGATGAGCTGCATTATTTTAACTTAATAAGTGTGAGCCTACAATCAGTGGCTCTCAAACCTGGTGAGCATAACAATCACTTGGGGTACCTGTTTTGATGTAGATGTCTAGGCCCTATACCCAGAAGTTCCCTTTGTACTGTTCAGTGTGAGGCCTAGAAATCAGCATAATTTACAAGCTTCACAGATGATTCTCAGACCATGCTTTGGAAAACTGCTTGTGGCTCTGCTGTATATGAAAAATGGCAGCTAATCAGACCTGTGAGCACAGCAAAGTGTGCCTGCTCCTCACTCAGTTTTGATAAGCATCCTCAAAACTTCTAGTCAAAATGACTGCCTTACAAGGGTGGCCTGTAAGTGGATTTATGTACGTATAATAAAACAAAGGCACTCAATTTTCATCTTGTTGAACAAGAGCCAGTGAGATTACACGAGGGAGAACTTAGCCTTAGAAAACTAAAACTACTATATTTATAATACAATTTTTGTAATTTAGATAAAACATCTTTCATATGGGTATAATTTTATTTCCTGTTAATATTTTCTTTATACTTGTATTCACCTAAAGGCAGTGACTCAGAGTAGTATCAAAATACCGTCTTCAGGAGAAGTATCTCTCGATGACAAAGGATGAAAATTTACTATTAGAGAGTATCCCTTAAAATGAAGGTGGCATGGTGCCAAGACATTAACGCGTTACTGATACAGGTATATCTGGACAGAAGGCCTGGCAGGACCAAGGGGCCAGGGAGGGGCCGCAGGAAACACCCCAGGCAGCAGGGGTGAAGCTGCATTGACCAGGTAAACCAGCTAGCAGGCACATGATGACAGATTTTCCACCCCCAGGCAAAGACGCCACAGGAGTCCACAGAGTCCCATCCACAGAGCAAGCACAGGGCTAGCTAGCGCGTGATTGGCAAAGATAGAAGCCCTCCTACCCCCCTCCATTGAAGGTGGGGCCAGAGGACCTCATCAGCACCTGTACGGAAAGTCAACATGGTGGCAGAAGGAGGTGCTGTCCTGTCAATCTAGCTTGGGAAAAGGGCAGCATTGCCTGGAAGACTGGACCTTCCCAGGGGCTGGACCCTCCCAGAACCCACCGACTTTTGGGCCCAGAGATTTAAACCAAGGGAATGGAGAAACGTGCACCTCAGGCATGGGTGAAGCAGGGCTCATAGGTTTTTGGTCCTGGAAACCTCTTGGCAAATGGTAGAAAAGGCCACCCATGCAGACTCCAGGAAGCAGCCTAAACCCTGACTGCAACGGGGAACAAGCTAAGTCACTTGAAGGATCGTGCTGCAGCCGCCAGTGGTTCCTGAAGGACGGTATTTGTAAACGGGAACAGGAGCTCCGAGCACGGCCTTGGACTAGTCTGGCAGAGGGTGGCTGGGTTCTCCTCTGAGTGTTCCAGAAGGGCTGGGCTCTGAGGCAGGAGGCTGCCATCCTCCCAGACTGTGCAACTTTTGAATAAAAGACCCCTTTTATTTTCTCACCAAACCTCTGCTTCTGGAACTTGCCTACGGGTGGCAGCGGGCAGCCAACCCCACTTCTGTTTGGTAACATTACTAGACGAATTCTGCAGGTAAGGCTATCTCTAGGACAACACATAGCACACACCGTGTCACTTTCACAAACTTATTTGAAAATTAAATTTACTTTTTCAAAAGCCAAGATAAAAGCAAAGAAGGATCCCATATGGTCCCACCAAACATTTTTACACAACAAAAAAATTCCAAATACTCTTTTTCATGCAGTTAATGCTTTTCCACACTCTCTTTACATAAAAGCTGTAAGACAAATATGTCTCAGAAAACAGTCATGGCCAGACTGTGCTTGTATGTAATGGCCCAGTTTGGGTTAAACTGCGATAATATTGTATAATTTTTAATACATAAAAATTACTCAATAATAGTATTGTTCCATAGATATTATGTGAAACTGTCATCCTGAAAAGAAAAACAGTATTTTTAAATTTCTTTTAAATTTTAAATTCAAATCAGCATTGATTAAATTGATTTGATCAATTTAATCAATTGATGGATTGATCAACTTAAAGTGATCTGATCAAAATTGATTAAATTCAAATCAATTATTAAATTCAATATTTATTAAGATGCTAGTTATTCCACTAGGCACTGAAAAGAATGGAAAAGATGTATGAAGTGAAAGATTTTATAATATAACTATCCAAAAACAAGAGAGCAAAAGTAGTTTTTAAAAACCAGAGGCTCACCCAGCCACCAGACAGAGCACTACGAGGTCCCGGTTGTAGCCTGTGGGGCCGAGCACACGGTGCTCCGGGAAGCCCATGTGATGCGCTAAAGCTCACAGATGACCTCTGTTCTCGGCCTTACTTCCTGCACCTGACACTCACAAGGCTTACACTAGGGAAGAGAATGCAGTAAAGCGAGTGCCTGAGCACTGAGTTCATAGTTAGGAATTAGTCATGGACTTGGAGAAGTACTTTGCATTATTTATACCCAAGCTTACTAATCAAGAAATCAAAGCAATAATATGAAATAAACACAGAGCTTTCTGTTAGAACTTCAGGCTTAAAAATATTTTTAAGCTGTTTTGCTGTATGCTGCTGATACATGTGACAATCACATCGTCTGTTTGTGTTGTAACTTTTACCAAATATTTACCAAACATCCCTTTCTGTAGCAGAGATAGGACTAGGTTAAGGGGGAATTATTATTTTTTGTTATTGTTGTTCAGCTACAGTTGTCCCGCCTTTTTCACCATTGCTCTCTCCTACCCCAACACCCCCCACTCCCACAATCTATCGTTCCCCATTGTCCATGCCCACGAGTCCTGTATTAGTGTTCTTTTGCTTCCCTTTTCTCTTCTTTCCCTGTTATCCCCCTCCCTCCTCCCATCTGGTCAATGTCAGTTTGTTCTTTATTTTCCAGTCTTTGGTTCTATTTTGCTCACTCATTCGTTTTGTTGATTAGGTTCCAGTTAAAGGTGAGATCATATGGTATTTGTCATTCACTGCCTGGCTTATTTCACTTAGAATAATGCTCTCCAGTTCCATCCAAGCTATGCCTAAAGGTAGGAGTTCCTTCTTTCTTTCTGCTGCATAGTATTTCATTGTGTAAATGTACCAGAGTTTTTTGATCCACTCATTCACTGATGGGCACTTAGGCTGTGTCCAGTATTTGGCTATTGTAAATAACACTGCTATGAACATTGGGGTGCATAGGTTCTTTTGAATCAGTGATTCAGGGTTAGTAGGTTGTATTCCCAGCAGTGGGATCTTTGGATTGAAAGGCGGTTCCATCTTTAGTTTTCTGAGGAATTTCCATACTGTTTTCCACACCGGCTACACCAGTCTGCATTCCCACCAATAGTGTACTATGGTTCCCTTTTCTCCACAGTCTTGCCAGCACTTGTTGTTTGTTGATTTGTTTATGATGGTCATTCTGATTGGTGTGAAGTGGTATCTTATTGTTGTTTTAATGCAATCTCTCTGATAGCTAGTGATGTCAAGCATTTTTTCATGTGTCTGTGAACTCTCTGTATGTCCTCTTCGGAGAAGTGTTTATTCAGGTCCTTTGCCCATTTTTCAATGGGATTGTTTGTCTTCCTGGTGTGGAGTCCTGTGAGTTCTTTACATATTTTGGACACCAAAGCCTTGTTTGAGGTGTCATTGGCAAATATATCTTTCCATCTTGTTGATGTTTTCTTTAGCAATGCAGAAGCTTTTTAGGTTGATATAGTCCCATTTGTTTATTCTTTCCTTTATATTCCTTGCCCCAGGGGTTGTATCAGTGAAAATATTGCTGCACAGAATATCTGAAATTTTCCTGCCTATATTCTCCTCTAGGACTTTTATGATGTCCCAACTTATATTTAAGTCTTTTATCCATCTTGAGTTTATTTTGGTGTATGGGGGGAATTATTATTCTTCTCACCCTTCTTTGTACTATTTTGCATTGCCCTTTGCCTTTTCCTTCCCAGTAATCTTCTTTTATCTTATTATTCATGATAGTTCTCTGAATAGAGAGCAGTGGTAGGTCCAGTTGCTTTCTTGATTAGCACTGAGAAAATGGAAATTTTTAATTTAATTCACCATGATTCAACAGTCATTTAATAAATATCCATGTGATGCTCAGTTCTACGTTAGACACTAGAATGAACGCAGGTGATCCATAGGAGGACCCCTGTTTCTAGGAGCTGGAGCTCCTGTTGAAAGGTAGACAGACAACGACTAGAAGGAATACTGTGAGATGACAGGTGAAGCTTTGGAGATGATGGTGTTGGTGGCAGTGATGATTAGCAAAGAGCTGTTCTGTATATACTACATTTGTTTTTAATACTCAAGAGAATAACAGTAGAAATATTCCCGGGGGAACCAGGACAATGTGCTGCAATAGAAATTATAAGTTGATGGTTGTCTCTCCCTGGGGTAGGAGAAGGCCAGTTTACATAAAGCAGGTGTGGATCATAAAGGAAAGGAATTTCATATTTGTCGGAATGTAAATCTGGAAGATTCTTCTATCAAAGTCCAGTGATATTCAGACCTTTTTATAGCCAGAAGCAACTTCAAAAAAAATAAGTATGCATGACTGGCCATTTCAAAATCTTGCCCAGCCAGCATCAAACAGCATTATCAGTAATGAGTTATAAATTGAGAAATGAAGTTTGAAAGAGAAGTATAAAATGGAACTAAACTCCAGGGAAGGGATTTTTTATTTCAGTTCAGAGCTAGGGCAGCCTTAAGCCGCTTCTGAACTTTGCCTTTTTTTTTTTTTCAAGAACTGACCTCAATGTTGTCATTTGTTTTCCTCTACTAAAAGTAAATGACTAACTGGAGGTGAAAAGTCAGCTGGTAGTACCACAAAAATGAAAGACTTTTATAAATTAATTTTTTCATGGTTGTGTAGGAGCCATATTGTATTGGCTTCGATGTAAAATATCACAGAGTTTTGGCTCAGTTTTTCATGTTGGAGGAGGCAATGGTTAATGGAGAACAGTCCTCTTAGGAGCTCACAGGTCAGTTTAAACAATTTCTTAAGAAATAAATTAGACAATGCTTTAGCAAGCAGAACGGCTTTGGAAATTTACTATATAAAAAAGAAGGTGACAAACATTTAAAGACTAATTGGTAATAAAGTAACAGAATACTGTTTTTCTAAAAACAATCAGGAATTAGACCACCTAGAAAATGAGTTGTTAATAAGTTGATGAGGCAGGGAACTAGTGAATATAATGTTGGCTCAGTTCGCAGGGTGAAATGCTTCTCTTCTGTGCCACTTCCCATTTTAGGGTTCCTTCTATACACTGTGTAAATAATATAGGTTCCCAGGCAGTAGAGGCTCCCTGTCAATCCTTTACCAAGAAACTCAAGCCAAATTCTGAGCACCCATCTTGTTCCAGGCACCATTCTAGCATCTGAGAATGCAGTAGGGTATATCCAGCCCCTATCCAGAGTTCTATGGGAGGTCAGTGAAGGCGCAGACTGAGATGATAGTACTGCCTATACTTTCAGGAGATTTGAAAGTCCCACTCAAGGACCTTAGCACCATTCTTTCCTATTCTCTAGCCTGAAACTACAGCACTAAACTAAAGCCACTGCACACATGCACACATAGACAGGAGCCTCCACTTCTGGTCATTCACATGCTTCAGTCTTCTTTATGCCCCGTACAAAGCCTAGTGTGCAGCTGGAAAACTCAACAAAAATGATGTAGTGCTAGACTGAAGAGTTCTTGCCCAAGTAGCTACAGGAAAATCAAATAATCTCTTCCATACCTTATCAAATCCCTATATAAAAATAAAAGGCATCCAGAATGATGGCAGTGGTTTACCTAACATTTCAAATAATAAATTTGCCTTGACTGGTGTGGCTCAGTTGATTGAGTGCCAACTAGTGAACCAAAGGTTTGTGGGTTTGATTCCCAGCCAGGGCACATGCCTGGGTTGTGGGTCAAGTCCCTGGTAGGGGGTGTGAGAGGCAACCACACACTGATGTTTCTCTCCCTCTCTTTCTCTCTCCCTCCCCCTCTCTAAAAAATAAATAAATAAAACCTTTAAAAATAAAATAAAATAATAAATTAGCATACTACAACCAGATTTTTCATTTTTAGATTTTTCTTTAATTTTTAATATTTATTTTTAAAATTTTATTGAATGTATTAAGGTGATATTGGTTAATAAATTACATAGGTTTTAAGTTGATAACTATATATCCTCTGTATATTGTACTGTGTGTTCACCATCCAAAGACAAGACTCTTTCTGTCACCATTTATCCCCCTTTACCCTCTTTCACCTCCCCCTTTCCCTCTTATAATCACTATACTGTTGTCTGTGTCTCTGAATTTTGTTTTTTTTAATCCCCTCACCTTTTTCACCCAGCTCCCCAACCTCTCTCCCTTCTGAGAGCCACCAGTCTGTGTTCTGTATCTGTAAGTTTGTTTCTATTTTGTTTGTTTATTTTGTTCTGTAAATACCACATGTAAGTGAAAAATATATTTGTCTTTCTCTGACTGACTTGTTTCACTTAGCATAATATTATTCAGGTCCATCCATCCTGTCACAAAAGGTAAGATTTCCTTCTTTTCTATGGCTGAGTAGTATTCCATTGTGTAAACGTACCACTGTTTCTTAATCCACTCATCTACTGATGGGCAAGGAGGCTGCTGCCTAGTCTTGGCTATTGGAAATAACAGTGCAAAGAGTATAGAGGTGTACATATTCTCCCAAATTAGTGTTTCAGATTTCTTTGAATTTATTTCCAGAAGAGGAATCACTGGGTCATAAGGCAGTTTCATTTTTAATTTTTTTGAGGAAATTCCATTTTGTTTTCCACAGTAGCTGCAGCAATCTGCATTCCCACCAACAGTGGACGAGGGTTCCCTCTTCTCCACACCCTCACATGTTGCTTGTTGATTTATTGATGACAGCCATCCTGACAGGGGTGAGGTGATATCTCATTGTGGTTTTAACTTTGTGGTTCAACTTCTCTTTCATTTCTGATTCTATTTGAGTCCTCTTTTTCTTGATGAGTCTAGTTAAAGGTTTGTCAATCTTATCTTTTTAACATTCCACCCATTGGTTTAATTGATCTTTTGCATTTTTTAGACTCTTTTTTTATCTCTGTTCTTGCCTTCAGACTTTATCATATAGCTGTGCTCATTTCTGAATTAAATTGATATGAAGAATGTCAGATCTGCACAATATATAAAGTAGCAAAGTCATTTTACTTAACCTAACAGTGCTTTCCAAACCCTGCCATTTTGTGGTACATAACAAATCACAATATTTGAAGAGTTTGCTGGGGTCAAGGGACACTGTTGAAGATGAACTACTGGGGAGGGGACTCTGATGCCTCAAGGTTCAAAGGAACCAGTGTCTCAGCAACCTACAAACTCTTCAGACACATTGTTTGGGAAACTCAGCTCTAAGAATTTGAATGTGAAGTATTTCATGTTCATGAATAACTGATGTGGTTTTTCTAACCCCCAACCCCTAACATTTTCAAAGAGACTAGGATATGCAGTCAGAGGAGAAGCCATTGGAATGAGGCTGTTTCACTGAAGTGATCATCCCATCAACTCTTTTGGGGACGGACAGAAAAATTGAGAAATACTGAACAAGAGTTTACCAGCTCAGCCCTTTTTGTTTTACAAATGCAGAAACAAGGCGCAGAGCTAACACGTTAGTGTCTTGGAGAAGGGTGGTTGTGAAACCAGATGAAGGCAAGATTTTCTTAGCTCTCAGTCATGGGGTCTTCACACCACACCAGTGGTCCTCAATTGGGCTCCCTGACTGGCAGCATGAGCGCCCCCTGAGGACTTGTTAGAAATGCTGCTTCTCAGGCACCATTCCAGAAACTCCAGGGGCAGGGTCCAGCAGGCAGTGTTTTAACAAGGGCTCCAGGTGGTTCTGATGCATAATCAAGTTTGAGAGCCACTTCACCCGGATGTGTGTCTCTCATAGACAGCAGGAGAAGCCCATTTGGATCAAGACTGCTCCTGAGCAGTCAGAAGCCAAGTATCAAACTTGAACGTTTGTGAGTGGAGTGAGGGTTCACTGTGACAAGAGAAAGAGCTATTTGGGTTAAACGGTAGGAGTAGGAGGTAATGACAGGAGGGAGATCCCGAGGGCAGGATCAAAGTGGGGACTCTGATTTTCTAAGGACGGCTGGGTCTGCTGTGGCTGAAGCCTCACCACCATCTTAACTCCTTCAGGAAGAGTTTCAACACTGCATATTTCAGAACTTAAAAAGAGTATTTCTGGTTTTATAACAAAAACTAGTGAAACAATTTCACCTTTCCAAATGGCTTTTGTCGTTTCTTGTGTTAAATATAATTATTTTGAAAGTGACAAACCTTTCTAGATTTAGTTCATGTAACATGTGGAAGATTAAGGGGAAGGGAAGAAAATATATTCTTGGAGATGAGGCAAGGTTCAGTTTTCCTGCTTTACATCATCACTGTTAAATTCCTTTGCCATGAAAAACACTCAAGTTTCTTTTCCATGTGACTCACTGGCAAATTGCTATGCCTTAGATGTGGGTTCTACATTGTGTGGCTAAGGGATATCAAATATCTAAAATATGGAAAAAATGCACAGCTTATATTTTAGTCTCAGAATAATTCTGTCTTAAGCAAGTAGAACTTGTTTAAAAATCTCCTAAACGACTAGAAAATCCCCTTTCATGATCGAAAAACTCATGTGAAGCTTAGCAATAGTAGTAGCATTAACATAACTCTTTGTCATGTCCTCAGGACATCTGTGAACAATAAAAGCTACAACCGACACTGTTGCCATTAGTTAACTTGGTTCATACGAATGTCTTATAAACCCCTCCTAAAAGAGAGAGAGATCACATTTCACTCATTTCCTTTTATCATCTTGAATCCTTTCTAAAGAGGTGGACTCACATGTCTGGATAATACCATTTCAACAATTTATAAAGTGTTTACTCAATAAACATTAACTACCAGAGGAAAATACAACTGTCTCAGCCCCTGAAAACATAATATACAGGAAATCAGCAGGGTCATGTACTCAGTTTGTCACTCACAACTGCAGCCTTTCCGGTAGCTGAGGTTGTGGGCACAGGTACAGTAAGAGTTTTGTGAGCAAATACTGTGAAAAAAAAATGAAGACTTTGTAGTAGTTTATCATTATTTAAGAAGGTTTATTCCAGTTTTTGTGCCTTTCCTTTGCAAAGTATACTTTAGTTTTTGTGGTGCAGCTATAATTAGAACCCAGTGTTTTAAGTTTCCCAAACTGTGGAAATGAATGATACTCATCTACTAAGTCTTTAGACCTAGCACAATAACGCAGTGTCGACTCCATAAAAAGCTTGCTGGCACAGAAAGCTACAGCAATGCTTCAGGCACATACCAGGGTGATGCCCATATGTTTTCTGAGTCTATTAAATGCACTAAATAGCTCCACATTCATAATTTTTTCCATGAAAAATAGAGTATAGCCCGGGCTGGTGTGGTTCAGTTGGCTGGGTGTCATCCCACAAACTGAAGCTTCATGGGTTCTTTTCCCAGTCAGGGCACGTACTTGGATTTCCAGTTTGGTCCCCAGTCAGGGCATGTGCCAGAAAGATGTTTCTCCCTTGTATTGATGTCTCTCTTCCTCTCTGACTCCCTCCCTTCCTCTCTCTCTAGAATCAATAAAAGAAAAAATAATTGAGTATATCAGGGACTGTATTTTGAAAGTAACCTGTATTGATTTAAATGGGAAAAAAAGTACTATTTATTTTCTGCTCTCAAGTGTAAAGTTAAGGAGAGTTTAAGAAGATGAGTTGTTTATTTAATAAAATAATTATCACTTTGAGAACTCACCCACCTCTCATGGATAAAAGAAAAAGTTTAATTGTGTTTTAAAAGTTTAAAAGTTTCATGGGTAAAACAAAAATACTGACAATATCTAATTCTCTAAAGCACCGCAGCGACCACTACACTCTCTCTCTTCAATGAATACACAGTGTGAGAGGCCGGTTTCTGGCGTTCTGAGGCAGCCACTCAGTCACTAGCAATTTAAACTCGTTTGTATCACAAGTGAATTCATTGCAACCTCCCTACCAAAGCCCTAGAATCAAGTCATGTTGTTATGATCAGACAATTTTAAGGAAATCAAAGTATATATTTTTAACAATTCCTTTTCCATCACAACTTTTTTTTTTTCAAGTCTCAAATGCAAACAGTTGCTTTCAAATACACCTTATGGGAGCAATCAGACTATTTTCGTATGGACAGCAAAATCCTTCATCTATAATATTCCATTGTTGCTCATTCTTATATCTGCACTTCCTCTTTCTTAATATTTCTGCAATCACTCTTAAAAATGGTCAAATACCTAGTTAACAATTCTAAAGATTTTGGCATCAGTTCTAGTACCTCTAGGAAAAATGGAAAAGTTAAGGGAGTCCATATTTGTGATGAACCTTCTATGTGTCAAACACAATTGTGGAATTTCTACACATAATCCTTATGAATGCTGTAATCTGAAGAGTTCACTGTTATTGAACCCATTTTGCAGGGGAGGAAATTAAGGCCCACAGAGAGTTAGCAATATTCCTACAGATACAGCTGGGCAAACGTGGTATCTGGACCTAGTGGTATATAACTTCTAAGTTCTTTGTCAACAGAGTAAAAAATTATCCTTGGAATTTTTACTAATGTTAACTATAATTATACCCTGATATAAAAATGCCTTTACTTGATGACTAATATTTGCAAAGCACCCTCACATACAGCATCCCACATCAAGGCAGCTGGTAGAATGGAGGGCTTGTGGGGGTAGTTGTGAAGATTAGGAATAATGTATATAACATATAATAGCAGGTGTAAAGCAAGTGCTTAATAGCTGCTATTATTATTATTATTTATTATTATTGATTCTCCCAGCAGATTTAGTAGGTAGATGGTATAGCTCTTATCATTCTCTTGAAACAGACTTTGTAAAAATTGACCCCTTTCACATTATACTCCACAAACAAAAATTACTTTCGAATTTTTATTTACAAGGCATTTAGTTACAGCAATTCCAGAATCCCATATTCATCTTCAGTTTGCTTGCAGTGCGAGGAAGCAGGGCATGGAAGGGAAGGTAGAAGTGAGACAGGCTTACAGTCTTTCCCAGAGGAGCCAGTCAGAATTGGAAAGTTTGCCTTCGGTCTCCAAAATGATTCTCCTTTTCCAGGGCACCTGAGTGATACTTAAGGATGCTCTTTCTCATAAGCCGCATTATCTTCTTACAAGGGGGTAATGGAGCATGCTTCTTTCGGTTTCTGGCTTCCACGGGAGGGAGAGGTGCAGGCCACACTCCAGACCGTGCTTGTTCGCAGTGGTGAGACCAGTTACCATAGTGCCGAGCCACAGAGAGATGGTTCCGGTTTGACTTCTGTAGCCACATTCCTGCTTTCCGGAGAGTAGGCAGTGAAGTACCAGAAAAGTGCTCAATATCAGTGACTCACAATGAGACAGGAAATCTCAACAGGTCCACCCTTCCTTCCTGCCGTCCCTGCCAGCAGAGTTGCAGAACCACAGCCACAACCAGCCTAGAGTCTTGGTGAGAAGGGCTGGAGCAGAGACAGGCCTGTAGCCGCAAGCCCTCCAAGTGGATTAGAAAAACATGTTCTCTTTGTCCTAGAAAAGACTTTTTCTGCCCAGATGTCTCCTTTCACCTTTACCCAGCATCTCTCCGGGTTATTCTGGTCGTTTGCATTCTTTTTAAACATGAAAACAATGGGCTTGACGCAATTCAGTTGAGTGGTCTTCACTGATGCCATGTTTTACAGGCATACAAGAAATGGCATTAAGCATCATCATCAATGAATGCCGCTGCAGTAGCAAAATGGCAGAACGTGTGTCTCCAGTGAAATGCAAACACATTCACAGATTTTTGAACCCAGTGTAAAATTCCTTCAATGATGTTTCAGTTTCTTGTTCCAAGAGCAGCACATGATTACAATGATGGTAAAGGTTAGCAATTCATGCTAAGGACTGCTCCAAGCACTTCCCACATTTTAAGTCATTTAAGTTGTACAACTATCCTTTGAGATAAGCATTACTGTTGTTTCAGATGAGGAATAAATGAAAGCCCCTTCACTGTCTCCCAAAATTGTTTTTAAACCTTAAAAATAATAAACAAGTCAAGCTCAAACAAAAGGAAATATCTAAAATAAAACTGCCCCTTGTAGCAATTTGTTGTGAAGGAAGGAAGGAAGGAAGGAAGGAAGGAAGGAAGGAAGGAAGGAAGGAAGGAAGGACACAAAATGATGATATACATGTTTCTCAGGTTTGGCCAAGCTCAGTAATATATTTCCCATTCATTCATTAAATGGTAAAAACCAATCCCTACAAAACTGTCAAGACTCTAAAATGAGTTACTACAATGCAAAGCTGTCAGTATCTTTTAGAAGCCTCTTCCCTGTCATTGAGCTGTCAGCGATGTCAGAAGGGCAGGAGTCTGCATTCTGTGTCAATGAAGAAACCAGGTCTCAGGTTGAAAAACCACGTATCGGGGGGATGGGAGAGGATATAGGTATAGAACTTTTCAGTTCTCACCTCCTTTTGTTTTCCTGTTCTCTCCAAGATCAAATTACACCCCAGTTCTAGCCACACCAAAATACTTCTAATGCACTTGTCCACTGTTTTGTGTCTTTGATCGAAGTGCTGTTTTCTCTTTCTGAAAAGTACCCTTCCCCCATTCCACCCATCAAATCCTCCAGCATTGAGGATTCTGTTCATTTGTTCATATACTCAAGGAGTATTTATTAAACACTTATCATGAAGTAGACATGGGGTGCAAAGAGAGACACAAAGTTAAGAAAGAAAAATGAAAGAAAGGTGGAGGAGAGAGAGAAGAAAGAAAAGAAGTAAGGGAACAAGATAAGGGAGGAAGGAAGGAAGGAAGGAAGGAAGGAAGGAAGGAAGGAAGGAAGGAAGGAAGGAAGGAAGGAAGGAAGGGAGGGAGGGAGGGAGGGAGGGAGGGAGGGAGGGAGGGAGGGAGGGAAAGAGGGAGGGGAAGGGAGCAGAGGGGAGGGGAGGAAGGAACAAAAGAAAGAAAATAGGCAGGCTCTACAACCATGTCATGATTAAAGTAATG
This sequence comes from Tonatia bakeri, assembly GCA_004024845.1. NCBI lineage: Eukaryota > Metazoa > Chordata > Mammalia > Chiroptera > Phyllostomidae > Tonatia > Tonatia bakeri. Next base: position 52,351 of record PVIA01002166.1, read on the forward strand.
CAGAGCCATATGACAATGGGTGACTAGATGATTACTTACATCAGGTACCAGGCATCCAGCTACCAGAGCAGAGCTCTGAATGACAAGAAGGAGCCAGTCATGCAGAGAGAGGTACCAGTAGTTCAAAGGTGCTGAGCTAGGGAGCAAGCTAGATTCCCCAAGCACTGAAAGGAGCCAGTGTGGCCGGGGCACAATCAGAGAGAAAGGCAGCTGCCAGATCCCACTGACTCTGTACGACCAGTAGAAGCTTAAACTGCAATGTTAAAGTGGAGACTTGATATAATATATTTATTTATATCAATTACTTGATATAAAATAATATATTTTAATAAATTGTTCTGACTGTTGGGTGTACATTGGATTTTAGGCGGTCAAGTGCAGAAGCAGAAAGACAAATACAGGAACATGAGTCGAGGTGATTCTTCCTCTCTGTGCTCTCACATCTTTTTGTAAATCCTCAGTATTAACATTAACATGGTCTTTGAAAACTGATGTATGGTTTTCCTCTTCTACTTCAACAGTAAGAGCCTTGAAAGCATGGGTGAACCATTGTCACACCATGATCATTCCCCGAATGAATAAATTAATGAAAGAATGAATAAATAAAACAAGGTCCCTGCCCTCAGAGAGCTTAATCTCTAGAGACAACAGACATCCACTCAAACCAGATTGCAAAGTAGATTATTGATGCTGCAGAAGAGGGAGAAAGCATTATATCTGAGGCCAGAAGAGAGAGAAAACACGTCTACCCGGGCTGCAATGCTGAATCAGAACATCAGGGCCTGGTGTTCTCTGACAGAGTGGGAGTCAAAACAAAAGTGATAGGAGTTTGACAGACAACAAATTGAGTCAGCTTCTCCTACTGTTTTACAGTTTCACACAATGGCTCTGTTTAGACTTAGAGTTTTGGGTCAAGATGAGACTCAGTGAATCTATTGAGAAATTACTTAGCTTTGCCAGACTATTAAATACATAGTAAACAAGAGGGTCAGATTACTTTTGGGTGGCTCAAATTACCTCAAACCCCTGACTCTAGGCTGACACTGGGGAGCGGTGCTCACATTCTAGACGTTTCATCTTGGAGCTATAAAAAGATCAGTCCTGAGGAACAGTGACTTTTTTCAATGTATTCCTTCCTCCTTTTCTGTACTTCACTCTCCTCAGGGCCTCCCTTGCCTCCACCTAAACATCTAGCATCCTCGAGTGGTGTAAAGAGAACTGTCTGTCTATCTACAATCTACCATCTATCTATATCATCTATCATCAGTTAGCATGAGAAACACCACAAAACTTGACTAAGTAACCATTTATAATGTCTCACAATTGTGTGAGAGATCTGGCTAATTCTTCTGTGTTAGCCCAGCTCATCCGGGGCTGAACGATCAAAAATGGCCTCCCTGTCATACCTGGTCTCTCATCCTCCAAGAGGCTGCTCCACATGGCGGCAGAAGGCTTCCCAGCAGCAAGAGAAGGAAAACCCAACTGCAAGCACTTTTCAAACCTCTGCCACATGTTCTAAAGCCCCTTTGGCCAAAGGAAGTTAGCTGCCCAGGCCCAGTATCAAAGGATAGAGAAATAAACTCAACCTTTCGATGGGAGGAATGGCAAAAATCCCATTGAAAAGGAACGTGCATACAGAGATATAAGTAATTTGTGACCATTCTGTGATCCACTACACTATCATTCTGGAAAAAACACATATGTTTAATTCAGACTAAAGTGATAAGAACCCCTAACAGGGTAGTTTGCTTCTTGGCAAATATCTCACCCGAAGGGAATCAACCTCCAGAGTCAGAATTGCAGGCGCAGAGGCGGATGAGCAGCTGTTCTGCAGAAACCACTAGCGCAGCACATCCTGATCTAGAAGCAGCCACGCACCTGAGCCCAGACTCCAAACCGCACCCGCACTGCCCCTTAAAGAGTTTCATCCCAGTGTGCTTCAGATGCATGATTTGACTTTACCAAATGCCTAGTACGTAACTGCTCAATAAATATTGATTGGAATAGTTAATCATGTGTGTGCGTGGGCGTGCCTGTGAGTGTACTGAGAGAGAAGGAGGGAAGGTGACCAGGCACAGACCGCAGCGCCATTCCAACTGCTCCCCCCTGGCGTCAAGAGACAGCCCAACCCGAGAAGGGAGCGTGGTAGGGACTGGGGAAATTCATCCGCATCGTTAGGGTCTCTGTCAGCCAGAGGTTGTTCCCTCTGCGGCAGTAGAAGGTAGTTAATGTGATGGGAAGGAGTGACTACAGCCGTCTTACCTCTAGAAGTAAGCCTCTGGCTGTTCCGCATCTGCCACTGTAGTGCCCGTAACTTCAGAACAGAAGCGATGGCCAGACCCCGATTTGCCCAGCAGTGTTTGTGTATTTAGCTTCCAAGAGGCAAGGCTAGATTTCAGTTAAGGCTGCAGGCAGAACACATGCCTTTCTTTCCCAGCCTTTGCACCTTGTGTTTCACTAAAATACCTGTTTAAAAATATATATGAAACGAAAAGTTTCATCATACATCCCAGTACCAGGAAATGAAATATTTCAATATATTTCTCCAAGATGTGTGGACGACGGGCTCATAGTCTGTCTGGATTCAAATAACAGCTCGGCCCATCATACACTGTATACTTTGCGCACGTCCTCTTTATAAAGTGTAGAAAATTATAAGACCCACTTCATAGGGTTGTTAAATCGGTCAACTTATATGAAGTACCTAGGACACTTCCTGAATACAGTTCAATAAGAGTTAGATTTCACTGTTACAAACAGAAGCCAGAAACATTACACCTAAGAAATTACACAGAAAAAAAGCTGCAAGTTCAAAGGTCAGAATTGGCAAGAATTCCAGGGGAAAGTGAGGCAGAAAGTCAAGGGTATTAGTTTAATGTCTAGGGGAAAACTGTGCAAGTCCATCTTCACCCCGTTCTCTCACCCTACAATGACAGGCATGGGTGACGTGTAACCTAATTAAACTGAAGCCAAAGATGTGTTCTGCAAAGAAGGTGAACAGCCTTCCCGCGGAGGGCCACGGTTTCTGCACTAATGCCAGGCTCACAGTGGGTGGCCTCTATTTTTGTTAACTTCATGAAATAATTACTTAAGGGGATAACCAAATGATACATGAAAACACAGGGATCCACACCTAGGCACCTCTTCTGAAAACTTATGAGATCAAAAGATAAATGCCTAAAAGCTTCCTGGAAGCAAAAATAGGTTATCTATGAGGAAATGAGAATCAGACTGGTGTCAATCTCCTTCCCGGCAAAGTCAGTTGCTAGAAGATAATGGAAAATGCTTGAAAAGTTCTGAGGAGAAATTCTTTTGACATTAGAATTGTATGTGCATTTAAATTGTTTTGGGAATATCCAAAAGGCATTTTTAGACATTCGAGAGCTTAGAAAAAATTATCCCTCTTGCACACTTTTGGGAAAAAAAATATTGGGGGATGTATATTAGAGCAAAAAAAAAAGTAATCCAAGAAAAATAAGGTCATGGTAGCCAAAAAAAAGTGAATTTGACTTACAAATCTATGAAAAATAATTATTAGAAGAAAGCTATTTGGCAAGCTTAGAAAATCAACAGTCCAAATAGTAATAGGTAATAGAAGGCTCTCAAGAGTTACTGTTCAAGCAGAAATATTCTTTTAGGAAACATACTTTTTAATAAACTAAGTAATCTTTGACAAGATGAAAGAATACTAAAATTCTGTCGACAAGAAAAAGAAAGTAAATTAGAAATTTTAAATAACTAATTGTGACCTAAATGTAAAACAAACTATAATATTGTGTGATGTAGTGAATTGGAAAAGAAAAATCAATTTGACCTTGACAATTGAAATGTCCTTCAATTAGTATAAGCTTATTAACTCAAGGTTATAGCTCTTTTTTTATGGGTCTAGTCATGCTACTTTGTGCCTTAAGTAATAATATTCACATTATTAAAATAGTAAAAAAGATTTTTACTTAATTTTTTTGATTCAACCTATTGGCAATGTGTAGAATAACCCATTTAGAAAAACTCCAGTAACAGAAACATTGACAATATAAAAAGCTGGGAGGTGTGAATGGAGCAGAGACGGAGAGGAGCACGTGGAGTTTTCTCATTTTATGTGATCATGAATCCCAATTTCAGAAGATGGTATATCAAAAAAATAATATTATTTACAGATATAAAGGCCATCTCTCAAAGCCTGTTTTGTTTCCTGAAAAAATGGATTGGTGAGGTACACCTTATGTATCTCACAGTAGCTTGACCATGGATATTATTTTTTAAAAATTAAAGGTATGGAAGCTACTAGGGAAATACCAGTGTTTTTATCATCTAAGTGTGTAGGTCCTATGGAAGTTTGACCATTTGCTTGTGAACCCTAACTGTAAATCATCAACTACATTGAATACACCCAGTTCCTTTCATCAGCTTTCTGCTCTCTGCAGTTCTCAGAATTTCCATCCATGTAGAACTCCAGGCCTTTAAACTTGAAAGGGCTTTCAAATACCTTGAGTTCACCTTCATCATTTCATACGTGAGTAAACTGAGGCTGCACGAAGTTATCTGACTTGACAGAGTCAAACAGCTCCTAAATGACAGAATTTGTCCTAAAACTGTAAGTGTCCTGAGTCCTAAGACGGTGTTTTCCTATGGCATAGATAAGTGGCCAAATAACAATTATTATTTTAATTATGATTATATACTAAGTCCAGATAATAAAATGAATACACATGACTTCAGGAGAAATGTAAGAACCCTCTAGTTTCATATGATCAGCACTGTTCACTGGTATAAATAAATGTACAGTCCTAACTTGTAAAGGTTAACTCTATAACTTATACACACTTGTAATAATTTTATTATATACAATTCATTCATTGAATTGTTTTATATGCTAATGTAGTCTTATCAAGTAGATTTAAAAATTCTAATGGGGAGTACAGTTTCCTTCAGTTCAAAGTCTCTTAGTTCAGGGTAATGGGCCTATTGTGAGCATTTTGTAAAAATGGGTTGGCTTTGTGTTTTCCTTCTGGGTTTTTCCTTTTAAGTTTGTGTTTGAAGTCATCTCACACTTACAGAAAAGTTGCAAAAACAGTACAAAGAACAACTGATTACTCTTTACCAAGATTTACCTAATTTTAACATTTTCTTTATCTCTCTGCTCCATGTATCTCTCTATATCATCTGTCATGCATCAATATTACATAGTACACATTTTGAAAATATGTTCTTTCTGACCCATAGGAGAGTACGTTGTATACATTATGCCCCTTTATTCCTTAACAGTTGAGTTTAATTTCTCGAGACCAAGATTTATTTTACATAATCACAGTATAATTATCAAATTTAGAACATTTCATATTAGTATCACACTTTGAAGCCCACATTTTAATTTCATCAGTTGCCCTAATAATACTATTCATTCATTTATTTATTTATTTTGAATGATGAATCATTCATTTGGACAAGACAAAAAAGTCCCCACATTGTTTTCATTCATACAAAAAGTAGAACATTTCAAATACAATATCCTTTACCGATGTTTCTTTTTTTAAAGATTTTTTTTAAATGTGTATCTTTTTTTAAGATTTTATTTATTTTTAGAGAGAGGGGAAGGGAGGGAGAAAGAGAGGGAAAGAAACATCAATGTGTGGTTGCCTCTCATGTGCACCCTACCGGGGAACCTGGCCTGCAACCCAGGCATGTGCCCTGACTGGGAGTCAAACTAGCGACCCTTTGGTTCACAGCCCGCACTCAAACCACTGAGCTACACCAGCCAGGGCTGTAGGGGTTTTTTTCTGATTCAGGATATCGTCTAGTATGACATACTGCATTTAGTTGTCATGTCTCTTTAGTCTCATTTAATTTGGACCTTTTCCTCTGTCTTCCTTTGTCTTTCATGCCATTGGCATATCTCTTCAATACAGGCCAGTTATTGCACTGAATATACCGATTAAGTTTTGGGTTGTTCTGTTGTTTCCTTGTTGTTTCCTTGTGATTAACGCAGATTACCCATTTTGGGTTGGACTGCTCCAGGAGTGAGGTTGAGTCTTTCTCACGGCTTCATATTTAGAGGTGCTAGATGGAACTTCGCCTCTTATTGGTGATGTGGGGGAAATCTACTTAGTCAAGATGTTATCCCATTTCTCCACTATGCACTATTTTTCCTTTTATAATTAATTTTTGGAGAGATATTTTGAGATCATGTAAATATCTTGTTCCTCATCAAACTTCCCTTCCCTTAGAGGAAAGGGAAATCTAATTAGTCTATTGGTTATGCTAGTTTGAATCAATTTTACAGAGGTGGTTTCAGAATGGTAATTTTCTAACTCCAATGTATTTCTCTGTGGGCCTTCTCTATCCACAGGCAGTAAGGAGCAGCTTTCTTTTTCTTTCTTATTTATTTACTGTCAGTTTGTGCTTATGAATTCTTATTTATTCCTTACTCACTTACACCCCATAAACGTACGTCTCTGTTTCCCTTCCTCTTTCTCATCCCCAAATCATCCTGCATGTGGCCTGTGGAATTCACTCAAGCTGGTTTCTGTCTACATTTCACATGTTCTCATCATGTTTTGAGCACTTCACTCTTTCTGGCATAAAAAAACAAACAAACAAACCGAAAACTCAGGCTCATAATGTACCTGCCCAGGGATCAGCCATCTCAAGATGCTCTCATTAGGGAATGGTATTTAACTTGACATTTTGAAGGTGACTCCATGGAGGTCACTCAGCTCTTTCTAAAACAGATCTCCTGTTTTTTATAGGACAGAGAATCAGAACTGAAAAGACATTGGGTCTCGTACAGAATATAAATACTCTCTAAACTTGATTTTTAGTTATTTCTGCGCCCAAGATTAAGAAGTAGAGGTGAGGAATGAGTCCATAGCAACAAAGTGTACTGGAGTACGTATAAAATGAACACTCTGATTAACACATAAAATTGCTCTGCAAAATAAATTAATTAAATTAAAAACCTAGTATTTTAAGTGGGTTGGAAATCATTACGATTCCATGCAACAGTGCAAATGAAGATAAAGTTTGTATCCTGAAGTTCTTCAAGAAAGTTAAAATGGTTCAGCTTGAAAATATTATATAAATATAAGCTCACAATATGATTTAAATTATGCAACATGAAATGAAAAACCCTTAGTGTCTGGCATATTATAGGTAACAACATTTTTATTAAATGAAATTTTTATTTTTATTAAATTAAATTTATTAAATTGAGGAGGTTTAAGAAAAAGGTAACGGACTCATGAGAACTCAAATAAAAATGTGTATGAAATAGCACACGTGTATAAAATAGCACACGTGTCTGCCATTGAATGTCATACGTGTCCTCCCCACCTGAACAGTAAGTATGTCCAATTTCCAATTTAAACCCCGATTTTTAAAAAAATGACTATTTTTTAAGAGCCAGCTGAGAAAGCAAAAAATACACATGAAAGAGCAGTCTGTGTAACGTGGTACTAAAAAGGCAGGCTGGAACTCTTGCTGCCTTTGCCGGAGAGAAGCGGGCCAGCCTGCGCCGGTGCATCTCTGTAGCGTCCTTTCGTGGTGAAACCAGCTTGTGGCGAGACCTCTTCTCCAGCCGCGAGCCAATTAAATATCTAAGAACGGACAATCCTGCGATTGCTTCACAAATGTGTTAAATCAGGACCAGAGCGTGTTGCAACTCGCCGTATGTTGTAATGAAAGGTAGGACCTCACACTTCTGTGTGGCCATAAACCATCTGCTTGGAGGGGCGGGGGGCGGGGGAGGCCGCACATCTGTAATTGCAGCCAACCTGAGATCAGACGGCGATATGGGAGACTGACCTGGCTGCGCGCGCTCACAAACACGTCTTCATACAATCCCTTGGTTTATTTCAGATTCCCCAGGCTTCTCAGCTGCCACATTGGTAATAGCCAGAAAGAAACTGAGATCAAAAGAGACCGCAGGGCAACCAACACAGGAGTCCAGGCACATGACTGGACTAGAGTTTCCAGGTCCTGCTGTTTTCTTTCAAGTAATGAAATAAGTGAGCATAAAAGAGAAGGCTAGGTGAAAAATCAAAAAGGAGGCTGGGCAAGAAGCAGCAATAAGACACCAGCTAGGAAGGATCAAGGTTAGCTGTGCCAGACCTGCTGAGTCTTGCTCAATTTAGAGGGAGGCGTCTTCCTATTGGTGAAACTACAGAGTTTTTTTAAAAAAGAAGAGATCCAAGTACTCAAGGAGACTGCAGCATGCAACAGTGAAAATATTTCAGGATCCTCCTGTAACTGACAGAAAATCCCTCAGACAAATGGTCTCAGCTGGAGGAGCTATTTATTAACTGGACTCTCCAGGAGCAGCACCTTTCAGCGGGCATTCAACAGGAAATGCAGCCTGGCAGTAGGACGCCCCTCCGCAGGAAGCTGCAGCGTGTGAGAATTACCTGATTTACCCGCTCAGAAAAACTGGAAACGCTGGGAGCAGAGTGGAGAAAGTCTAATTACATTTGACTAGAGTGGGGAGGCATTAACCCAGAGGAAACCAGACCCGACGCTGAGTGCGTCGGTGATGCAGAGGAGGGAGCCCGTGCCGCCCTGGCTCGCCGCCCTCCACATTCCTCAGAGGAGAATCAGCAGGCCGGAGGGGAAGCTGGGCATGACTCGGGATGACTCGAGGCCCTTCTCTCCAGCCCTGCGAGTGTGTCTATCTTTCCATAACCCCGCGGGTCTGGAGTTCCAAGGCCCTGAGGACTCCCTGTGGTGTGGAAGGAAGTAAAGAGAGAGAGCAGTTTGACCGTCCGGGCACGACCTGGTGACTAAGCTTGAGAGTCTTCCAGGTATTGTTTGACTCAAGCTCCCTGGGAAAAAAGAGGACACGTTGGCATTGTCTCCTCGCTGAGACCAGGTAACAGGTCTCAGCGCCCTGCCTCTGGTTACATTTATGGTGGATCCTTGTAGAAGCTGGCTAAGGTCACTATTTCTTATACACTGTGATACTTTTACAGAACAAGGACCTACATCCCACCCACACACATTTACTCTTCTCTCCCTATCTCCCTTCCCTAATTCCTTCACTGCTTCGGCCTATATTCAAAAAAGAGAGACAAGTAAACAAGTGATGGAAAGGGTTCCTTTCGTCAGACAACTTACAGAATATGACAGGATGAAGGCTGTTGCAGTCCGTTTCCGATATTTTTATAGCTGCAACATAATTATCACTGCTGTTTATAATGGAGCTCTGCACAACAGCAAAGTCTACATCCTAAAGACTAACTTATATTCATTATAGATGTATCACTATTCATTTTATTACCTTTAAATTCTTGACAATCCATGTGTAACACATTCGGCAGTAGGGATAATAAAGTAGAAAACCCCATTCTTCAAGAAAGCTTCCTGAATCAATTATGGACAGGAACCAGGGAGAACAATAATGGTCCGGGGTTCCTTCGGGAGCGAGAGCGTTGTTTTTACAAACAGGATGCCTGCAGAGCAACTCTTCGTGACTTTTGTTTGTGTAGATGAACTGCAAAGCAAGGCTGGGATTTTCATGCTGTATTCTAACATCTCACTGTAAAAGAAAACTGGTGAAGGCTCATTTAAAATATGCCGTTACAAGGGTCAATGCTCTTTATGATGCTGAGCCTCAGGCCTTTTCACCACCGTTCATTTCTGTGTAGGTTCTCATGAGATAGGACCAGGTTGAGGGGGGAATTGTGGCCTTTGAAAAGAGCTGAGTAAACTGAGGAGTCACCAAATACTCTGGAAGGGAAGGGCAGGGGAGGAGAGGGGAGGGGAGGGGAGGGGAGGGGAGGGGAGGGCAAAGTTGCTTAGTTTGATTGCCTGGTTTGGATGATAAGTGCAAACTGGACTGCATTATAAAGATGGTAAGTATTGACGTCAGAGAGCAATGTAAATTTAATGTGAAGCTTAATGCACAGAGTTATGACTACTTGTTCTTTAAATAGGTTGAGCTACCAATTGCATGAAAGCTTTTAGACACCTTCCAAGCAAATTTTAAATCACAAAACCGGTGCAATAATGGCAAATTTGGCTTTTACCTCTTCTCTGAATCTCGCGTATCTACTTTAATGCCAAGAAGCACTTACGCCGTGCTGAAAGTCGGCACACAAAGAAGCGCAAGTTTCCGGTGGTATCCGCTAAACCACTGCGGATACCAATTTAGAGTTTCCGAAGTGAGTATTTAGTTGTTGCTCAGACATCCCAAACAAGCTTTCCCTTCCCATAATTTAGTGTTGTTAGGAAAACTGGACATGATGTTTAAAATTTGACAGTAAAATTTAAAAAGAATGCTTACACATACTCTTATTGCCCTGAGAAATCTTCATAAACTCTCAAAGCAATCTTCTCAGATTCAAGCAATTATTGGCCACAGAGTTCCTCAGAGCAAAGTTTTCACACCTCCCTGGGACAGTTAGTGTATCTCCATCACCTTTGAAGTGAGATGCCAGATGGACCATCATGGCTGACTTCACATTTGCAAGCAGGTGAAAGGCAGAGTTGACACCACTTGCGTGATGACAATTTTGTGCTAAAAGCTGAGAGAACAACCAGTGAAGGTTTGTTGTCCCTCTCCATAATTTTCTCTGTCCTTTCTATGGGGGTAGAAATCCACACTTCAATATAAGCTTCGGAATTATTGGAAATTGAATCCTGTTCTCTGTATAAATAGGATTGAGGTATTAAGGCAATTTAGTAATTCATTCAAAAAAACAGGTCAGCAAATAGTGTCAGTATAGATTTGAAAAATTATAAATAAGGTACTGTTGCCTTGGTTGGGTAGCTCAGTTGGTCAGAGCGTCATCTGCATATTCCAAGGTTGCAGGTTTGATATCTGATCAGGACACATATAAGAATCAACCAATGAATGAATAAATACGTGGAACAACTAATGGATGTTTCTCCCTCCTCCTTCTTCTCCTCCCCCTCCTCCTCCTTCTTCTTCCTCTCTCTCTCAAATAGGTAAAATAAAAAGTTTAAAAAGACATTGTAAAATATTACTACTTATAAATAAATATTCAATCCTTTAAAAACTTAGAAGTCTTAGGCATGTACATGCCTTAAAATTGCCCAAAATTCCATTCTGAGTATTCTATTAATTTATTTTGTCTCATTAACACTAACACCTGATTTTCAAAGTAGAATTTAGTGTAGTCAGCTCTCAAACATTTGTTCCAGAAGTAGTCAGGTAGGAATATGACATTAAATTTTAGGTTTTGCTTTTGTTAAAAATATGTTTGTGGTAAAGTAGCTAAAACTCTGAGAACTGTGACTGTGGGTTATTTTTAAATTCTTGTTTGTTCTCACATGAAGTTTCTAATGGCTATACAATATTTATAGTTTTGTGCAATCAGATAAAATATGTTAATTATACAAATATCTAATGCTGAGCTGGACTCTGAGAAGAGGCTTCCACCTGCTCATCAGCACACCCAAAGAGCCCGACATAAACAGCAGAGAAGAAATACATTAATTGTTCAAATAGTACTTACTAAGAACAGGCTATTTGTCGATTCCTTTGTTAAGTCCTGGAAAGTTATGGAACTTCCTTAACCTCCTGAGCCCATCTACTCTTTCTAAACCCTCTGTCCCAGCTTTTCTCCAGCAGAAGAAGAACAATATGGATAATTATTACCTGGCACCGAACTTCAAGTCTACTAAATGTATAGCAAGACCTCAAAAGGAACCTAACCCTCAATCAAAACTAGGGCAAGGCAAAGAAATTGTTCTAAAGGTAGTACATATCCATATTTATTTATTAGGGTAGTTTTAGGAAGAACTAAAGAAAGGAGAATTGTTATTAAGTATCAACTTTCTGACAGGAAGTAGGCATTGTAATTTATAGGCTAAAAATAACTGAATTCTCACAATAATTATATATTTCATTTTTTATTTTTAAAAATGTTAAAATGTGTCAATTATAGTTGCCATGCAATATTATTGTATATCAGTTTCAGATGTGCAGCATAGTGCTCAGACATTTTATAACTTACCCAATGATCCCTAATAAATGTAGGACCCACCTGGCACCATACGTAGTTATTACAATATTATTGACTACATGAATTCTTATTTTTCAAATAAAGAAACTTGTCCCAGAGAATTTAAGAAACTCACCCACATCACCCAGCTGATGGAAATATAGCGTACTTATTCTAACCTCAAAGACAATGAATCTATCAATTTCTAACAACTACCAAATCAGGCAGTGGGAGGGGCATGATCTGAAGTACCAAATACTATATAAGTACAACTAAAGATCTACTAGGTAAAAATTTCTTGTTTAAAACTCTTTTTTCCTCCATCACTTATTTGACCAAGGCAACTAAAGAAATAGGAAATAAAAAGTAATTAGTATTAGTAATTAGATGGGCTTTTTAATATTCACTCTAAAAATCAGCTACTATAATAAAAAAGAAAGTTACCAGGAACATCTGACTCTCATAGTCATTAAAATTTTCCAAGTAAAGGAAGAGAGAGAGAGAGAGAAAGAGAGACTCAATCATCTGTGTGATTCTTCAGCACAGTTAAGAACCACGCTGGGAGAAATTTTTGAATCCTTTGTAAAATTCTACTACTAGGTTCCACTGAGTCCATTAAAAAAATCACTAGAATTAAATTTCAATATTAGCTTTTGAAAGACACAGCCTTTGACTAATTTCTAAGTTATGTCATGTTTAAAGGGAACATTTAGCCAAAATTTAACTGGTTCCTAGCATCTCTTCCAAAGTTCACTGATTGGTGTCCCAGAAAGAAAGCCCCAGCTACCTCTAACAGCTCTTCAAGCAGTCTGTGATATCACCGTTCCACTGCTGGGCCCTTTAGCTCTTTCAAAGCAGAACAGTTCTGCCCTCTGGGCCTCCTAAGAGGTCATGCAGTGTTGTCACACGCCCAAGCCAGAATGCCTTCATTTACTAGCTGTGTGTTTACGGGCAAGACACTTAACTGCCCTTCACTCAGTTTCCTCATTTGTAAAACCGTACCAACATGCAGGTCACGTGAAGTATAGTGGTACATAGAAACACTCAGTAAGTGTTAGCTCTTATTTTAAGAATAAAGTCAGAAAAACTCAACTTGCAAAAATAATCCCTGATTAGAACCATAGAAATGAAGAGATCATCAATAAAAATGTTGTTTATTACAGGGACATTTACAAGGACAGAACGTGTACTAGGGCCTAATGATTTGACACACCTGAAGACCTAGAACTGAACACTTAATGAGATGGTTGCCTGTATCTAATCAATAGGTGCAAAAACATTTAAAAAATTCTGTGAACAATGTCTTTGTCCTTAGGTAAATTAATACCAATATTATTTTTATACCCTTTAGTCTCTGGAACACTTTTATATATAATGAATTACAAATAAACTTCATGGGTTAAAACAAAGTTAAAAGCCAAATTATTGTGAACCTCCATTGTTAAATATACCAAGCTATCCATTTTATTTTTTGTATATTTACCTGTAACAGATACATTTTGTCAGCTATTTCAGCCTATATAAAAATCAATATAGATTCATCATTTCAAAACATCACACATTGTCATAATTATAAAGGTTTGCTACCTTGCTGTGTTTCCACTGTTTCTCCTGCTGAATGGTCTCAATTTGTCAACACTAAGCACATTAAAAACAAAGAACAACCTTTTCTAGGCAGTTTTCTTCTTAACATAGCACATTAAAATGCACCGTATGTAGAAATGTGGCACGCTGATATTAGAGATCACATTAATTTTAGTAGATGAAAACAAAGAGAAAAGCAAATATAAAACTTAGTATACAATATTTTTGCATGTAACTAATGGTTCAGCATAAGTATAGATACAATTTGATGTAATCGACTCTATTACATTTATATTGTAATATATCAGTGCTGCTTTCAGAAATGAACATAAACACTCTCTATCGTTTTGCTCTTGCGCTTGTACCAGAGAAATTATAAGCTGGTTCTGGGGAGAAATTGTTATATTGCTTTCTCGTTCTCCCTTCAGATGGGAATATTTAAAGCTTGAGTGTTGTGTTCCATGACCTTAAGTAGCTTATTGGTATTTTTTTCAACATTATTAAAAACGACTTAGGTTATATGTGACTGCTGGTTTGATTTGTAAATTTTAAAATGATGGTAGTTAAAGTTATGGTTTATCTTTGTAATAAACCTCCAACAGATTAAAAAGGAACATTTCTGGGAGCTGCTGAATGTCCCCTCATTCTTAAAGTTCAATGGAGACATGACCTGTGGGAGCTCAGTATGTCCACAGTGACTGTCACCCAGAACAGTGTGTGTGCAATAGGACAGTCTCCACTTCTAATTTCACAACTAAGCGTTTGAGCCAAACCCTGACCTACAGAGCTCAAGCAAAGCAATGTTCTTATTCTTAAAGCCACTTATTTTTCTCTTCATAAATGTTCTATAGGACCTGTTTACATACATATATATCCTTAAATAATGTGGTATGTATTGCCATATCAACATCCTAAGCATTGTATTAAAACCATGTGAGAATATGAAGATGAATACAGTTGAAAGGTAAGCATCATATTAAATCTGTGTTGCAGATATATGTTTTGCATGCCCAGCCTCTCTCTAGAGTACCACTCCCCTTCAATTCTGATTCCATATCTTTCCCAATAGTAAATTTCAAACCTGGATCCAGGGGAGGAATGTGAAAAATTCGAAATTCTAGCAGCAGCAGCCACATTGATTAATTCAGACTGAGCTAATCAGAATAAAGTCCTATCATAGGCTAGATGTATGAAAGCATCAAAAGTAGCAGGATGTATCACCTGCCTAAGAATAAAGCCAAGCAAGAAGCATGCAAGGCTGACCAGAAGAGAAATAGAAATTTAATTCTCTACCATTATTTGAGGCTCTGGCTCCATCACTGCCCAAATCCAAATACCCTCCTGGCTTTTTAGTCACACAAGGAAATAATTCTCTCTTTTCTTTTTGTTTGCTGTTTTAAGAGGTGTTGAGTTGCTTTCTACTGTTTGCAAGGGAAAACACCCTTATTAATATAACCCATTACTCTAGAAATTTGAAGAAAAAATGCTTATACTCAAGATGGGTGAGATTATAATAAATCTGATTTCCAAAATACTCCAGGGGATTATAAATCATTTTAATTTTTTTTATTTATTGACTTGAGAGACAGAGAGGAGGGAGGGAGGGAGAGAGAGAGAGAGAGAGAGAGAAACATTGATTTGTTGTTCTACTTAATAGAACACTTATTAATTGGTTGATTCTTGCCCTGACTGGGGACCAAACCCACAACTTTGATACATTGGGATGATGCTCTAACTAACTGAGCTACCTACACAACGAGGACATATAAATCATTTTAAAGGTTTGGAAAGCAATATGAATATAATGAACAATATATAATGCCCTAAAATCCTGCTTAAAAATACAGTATGACAGACACCCTGGCTGGCGTGGCTCAGTGGATTGAGCGCGGGCTGCGAACCAGGCATCGCAGGTTCGATCCCAGTCAGGGCACATGCCTGGGTTGCAGGCCATGTCCCCCAGCAAACCGCACATTGATGTTTCTCTCTCTCTCTCTCTCTCCCCCTCACTTCCCTCTCTAAAAATAAATAAATAAAATCTTTTAAAAAAAATACAGTATGACAGGTAAATAATTGTTAATTGCAGTGTTATATATGGCATCAAAATATTAAATGCAACCTAAATCTTAACTGTAGCACAATGGATAGTAATGTTGACAATCTTAACAACATTATATTATTCAAGTCTTAAATTATAAAGATTATGCAAAAAAGAAATATTTCTGATAAATTAAGTGAAAAGGATTACAAAATTACACTTATTATAATAGTTACACCTATATAAAGTGATATGTAGACGAAGACAAGCAATTCTCAACTTTGGTTGCATATTAGAAACTCCTGGGGAGGATTGTTAAAAATGTTAAAACTGTTGATGCCTCAAAAATTCTAATATAATTGATCTGGTGTACAGGCCAGTCACTGGTATTTGCTAAAGCTCCTTAGGTGATTTGGATGCACAACCATTAACAAAAGCTTTAGAATAGGAAAAAAATAAACAATGTGCCCCTCACAATAAGTAAAGAAAAATTTCATTTTTATACATTCCCTTATTTACAACTTGGAATATTCACATATTCATGAGTTCTTTTTTGTTTTGGTATTTCTCATCTATGGTTAAACATCAGAACAGTTCAGGTTTTGCTAGTTTCTCTGATGGTTCAAGCAAAATGGTAGCTTAATTATGCCCTGGAATGGAACAGAGGCAAAAAGAGGGATTTGAGGGCATCTTTCCGCTATAAATTAATTCATGGGTGTACCAAAACCTGAAATATCCCAGTCTCTTGTTTGAATCATTTTAATCATTCTGCTATTGCATTTGCAAATTGAACTGTTTCTAGTGGGTGACTAATTTTGGTAACCCGATCCCTAGCCCAGATCTCCATCTCAGGCTCTTGTGTTGGACTCTGCTCCTCTAAATGTTGGAGAAATCTGGAGCTCAGGCCTCAGTTCCACACATACACGTCTGGGTTGTCCATGCGTGTATGAGCCTCAACCATCTCTCTCCGGACCTGACCTCTGTCCTGAGCTCCATATACCCTGCTGTCTCCTCAAGTATCTTGACCTTCACCAAAACCAAATTCATAATTTTTTCACCCAGATTTGATCCTCCTTAAGTGTTTCCCATCTCACCATTCATCTAACTATCTGAACCAAACCTCAGTATTGTCTTTGGTTCTCAGTCTCAACCCACGTTCCAGTCATCAGCAAACCCATTTGGCTGCATCTGAAAAGTCTATCTTGGGCTAACTCACTTCCCATCAACCTCAGTTTATTCCAAGCCATCAAGATCCAATAGCCATTCTGCTTTTAGTCCTGCTCTGCATTGTCTAAATTATGTCAGATCATTCCTTTCCCTAGCTCGTCACTCTCCATCGGCTTTCCCTCACAATCAAAGTAAAACTGAAGTCTTCACCCCTGCTGACCAGGCTCCAAGTGACCTGGTTTCTAACTAACTCACGACTTCTCTCCCAGGACTCCCTGAGCCCAAGCTCACAAGTGTCCTGCTGTCTCTCTCAGGTAGCAAGTCTGTCCTAGCCTCAGGGCCTTTTCTCTTGGTGCACCTGCTGCATGAACTCCTCTAACCCCGAATCTCTGCATGGCTCAACCCTTAATACTTCTCTCCAGTGTCTGTCAGAGTCACTCCTCAGAGAGGCCATCCCTAAAGCTTATTGAAAGATATCTGAAGGAAGAGATACCTAAAGACTATCTAAAACAACTCCACACCACGCACACCACTCTCTATCCCTTTAAGATGCTTAATTTTCCTTCATAGTACTTATCACTACCTGATGTTCTGTAAATAACTCCCGTTGTCCGTCTTCCCCATAATCTCCCTGAAGGCAGGGATTTGATGAGTTTTATTCATTGTTGTCTCCCCAAGCTTTAAAATAGTTCCTGAATGTCTGTGGAACTATTGACTGAATCAATGAGGAAACAAAGGACCAGTGTTTAAATACATACATACATATGTGTGTGTGTATTTATGTTTAATGGTTTATACATAAGCACATACACACATATATGCACACACACTTAATTTCTAGAGCAACTTTAAGTGCACGGCAAAATTGAGCAGAAGGTGCAGATTTCCCATATATCTTCTCCCCCTGCCCCTACATATGCACAGTCTCCCCACTATCAACATCTGGCACAAAAGTGGTGCATTCAGCATAACCAACAAACCTGCATTGCCCCATCATTACCACGGAAAGTCCGTAGTTTACATTTGGGTTCACTCTTGCTGAGCCCACATTGGGATATGACTGTTATCCCGAAATGACATTTTTCCCAAGTCCTCAATGCCACAGGGCACTCTTACTTGCTCCATCCCTCACTCACAACATTCCTTGGAGACACAGGCTTGCCAAGTCTTCTCTGACACTCACAGTTTAAATGCCCTCCTTTGCACTTAGGTCCCTTGTGTCTGTAGCACTTTTGTAGCTCCCAGAGAATACTACAAGAGAAGCTGACAGTAACTTATGACACTGGAGGCTAGTGAAGATTGCTGCAATATTTCATACTGGTTAAGAGCACAAACCCTTGACCTAGATTGTCTGGGTTCAAATCCTGTCTGCCCCTTACTATTTGTATGGCCTTAGCGAGTCATTTAACCTTTTTGGCTTCAGTATCCTCTTCTGAAAATAATGATTGTAATACCTAGATCTCATAAACTCACAATGGTTAAAATTAGTTGATAAATTCAAAATACTGAGAGCAATGCCTGGAACCTAACGAAAACTACATGTTGGTGATGATTTTTCTGTTATTTCATCAGCCTCAGCTTTCAATTTATGCTTGTGTTTTGGCTGGGTTACACTACAAATTGTCAGTAAGTTAACATTCCTCCTCAATGCTTCTTACATAAATCTGAGTTTCAAATTCTTCCTTGTCTCTCATATTGGATGGTTAAGTAGGTAAAAGCAACAAACAAGAAATCATGATTTTTTAAACTTCAAAATTCCAGTTCTAGTTGTGATCTTTATTTGTTTTCCAGTTCTAAACATGCCTGTATTAGTTTACTGGGGCCACCACAACACAGTGCCATTCACTGGGAGGCCTAAATAATGGGACACAGGCCTGAACAACGGGAATTTATTTTCTCCCAATTCTGGAGGCCAGAAGTCTGAGATCAAGGCAGATGCAGTGCTGGGTCCTTCTGAAGCCTTTCTCCTTGGCTTACAGATGGCCTTCTTCTCCTCAAATCTTCACGTGGTCTTCCTGTAGCAGAACCACTGGGTTCTACTGCCTGTTGCTGCCAAGAAAAACCGTGACCCCAATGTCAGAGTCTTACGAGAAGGAAAGGAACTATTTGTTCAAAAGTTATACAGGATTAAAATAATGGCAGAATTTTTCTGTTAAACCCCACTCCCTCAAAAACAAAGGAAATACTCACAAACACAAACAGTCCTGCCTCCCCTTGCCAAACCAGGCCAATCAAACATACAGTCTCTCAAGAAAAGAAATAGAAGTTTATTCCTTGGCTAGGCAGATTCCCGTTTTAACATTCTGGCTTCTCCCAGCCATCCTTGCTTGACTAGGCTCCTGCTCTTAATCCACAACTGCATGACCCCTCCTCTTGGTGGGCCAGTGGAAGCTTTTCTGCATCCTTTCAAATCATGTGGCCAAGACCCCCGCATGGCTGCTACACCTGGTTTTCTGCTCCTATCTAAGCTGTGTGGCAGAGACCCCCATATGGCTCAGAGAGCATGGCTGCTCTGCATTTGGGTTTAAATCCCAATACAGATCTTCCTCCATAACCCCATTTCTAACTCCTCCCACAGAGGGTTACATCTGCCAGTGCTCTGGTCTCCTCTGCCTTTCCCAGGTACCATTGTTAGTCCACGCAGGCTCAGCCCTGTGACATAGGGGCATGGCCTTCTTGCTCTGGACAGCTAGAGTGGAAGCCACGCCCATCTCCCTGGCTCTGAGTGCAGGCACAGCTATATTAACATTACTAAAACACTGGCCAGGTTCTTTAGATATGCAAAGTAACTCTCAATGGCCCTGCTCTTCTCCTCCTTCTCCCAGCCCTGTTAGTAGAGGCTTTGGGGCTTCCTCATTTTGGGGACCTCTAGCTCAGCCCCCCCCATTACTTTCCCTCTGTGACTGTCCGTGTCCTAATATCCTCTTTATAAGGACACCAAATTACATTAAAGCCCTCTTTAATGACCTCATTTTACTTAATTATCTTTATTAAGCCCTTATCTCCAAATACAGTAGCATTCCAAGGTTCTAAGTGTTAAGATTACAACATATGAATTTAGTGGACAAAATTCTGCCCATCACGACATCACATCACTTATTTCTAATTACTTTTCTGTGCAGCTAGCATAAATTATGGACACCTAACTATATGAACACTGTCAAAATTATAAGTCCCTCCAATGAATTAAAATTTTTAGAAAAACATAATTATTGATACCTAAATCTATGTGAAAAGAAGTCTTCCTAAATTAAATATAATAGAATTCAAGTCACAGCTTAACTGTAATAATGAAAAATAGTATCGACAAATGAATCCTCTATAGTTATTTCTCTATGCCACACGGAAAATATGATATTTTTTAGAGTTCATTTGCAAATTGTCAGTAATGAAATGGCCAAGAGCCAAAGAACAAACAAAAAAAAAATGTGGAGTTAAATGATTTTTTAAAAGCTAATTTAAAAAGCAGTGACTTTAAAATTAATAAAACTTAAAAATGCAATACATATATTTGATAAATTGGAGGAAAGTAATTCATTTGAAAACTTTAGGTCAGTTTAATAAATATTTTAGTGTTTTAAAAAAATTAACATCCCTGCTTCATAAGCTATAAATAAACTTCTTTTCTTGTTCCATCATTTGCCAATGTGTAGGTGGATTGGTCACTGAAACTACATCTATATCAGTGCAAACCTGGAATATAGCAGAACACTTGTAGTCAATAAAATATTGCAGATTATATATTTTCATTCTAGATTCGAGCCCCATTTATTATTTTAATATTTAAAATAACAAAAATGGAATTATTTGGAAAAATGAATCAAAATAGATATTACAAACTCCAGGGTAGTGTCAAACAAATTTGTTTAGGAGCTATGCTCAAATAAGTGATTGGGTAGGAAATCATTTCACAGCAAATGCACTGTAGCGCCCACCACCTGCTCTCCTCACACATCATTTGTCCCATAGCATTCAAGGACAAAGATCGTCTGTTATTCATCTTCTTGCTTTTAGTGATTAATACAAGATATAGACAATGAATCAGCTTTATCTAAACATATTAACCTCAGCGCTACAAAAAACTATTGATAAAACTCCCTAATTTGCAAAGCACAAGTGACTTTGAGATGAAGCAAAGCTTTAAGAATTTTTGAATGAAGATTTTAAATGTTGTAGGAGTCATTGATGTATAGCTTAATCTATCTGCAACTAACAGTCAAAGAGATGAATTCAGAAGTGCCAGGCCTGAGTTATTCACCATAAAATGCCTTGTTTAATGTTTCTTTAATGAAATCAAATCGTTAAGATAATGAAAATAAAGAGAAAGGTCAAGTCACTAAGGATAAGCCACTTAACCTTCTATCTTATTGCATACAACAGCACAGAGTCAGAAACCAATCTTCCTAAATTGAATTTATTTCATATTCCTAATGCTTTTGAATAAATCATCTTTGATAATTAAGTAATGTGCACTGCTTTTCTGAAAACCCTGCCATCAGTTGCTAGGTTTGGTTTGGGTTTTCCAGACGGGCTATCTAGCAGCGGAGGCTTCCCCATGGAGTCGCAGTCGCCAGCTCTGCCCTGCGGGGTGCACTGAATCTATCTGAGCATTCGGGAAACAACAGGAGAAGGAGAACCTAATAAAGACTCCATCAGTAAAACGCCCCAAGACAATGCTTTGAACTCCCTAAATCAGCCTGAAATTACAGTCCACTTCTCACCAAAGAGAGCAACAGGTAATGTCACTGTATTGTTAAGAACCCTTCCCACACTTTTCATTTTCCAGAAATCTAATTCAGATGCTGTACTTGTGGGTATCCAAACACGTACCCTCATAAGCACATGGTATAAAGTCCCATTTCTTTGTTTTTTGCTCCAGATAGTTTTTTTGTACTTTTGCAATACAATTCTCTCCAAACATTCAGATTCTAAAATGCATTTGAAAGGAAAGAATTCAGAGCTAAGGCTAATGTTTCCTGTTATCTTTTTAGCAGGTTGCTAAAGCACATTTAAAAATCATTTAAATCCTTCTGGAATTTTGTGATATTCACCTAAGATGTAGTAGAGGCTTTTCATTTATTCACAGTTCATTCTCTATTTACTTGAAGCCAAATGGGGATGGTTCAGATCTATTTTTAGTAACTAACTAAAATGAACCAAAAGGAGAAAGGTAAGCATTTATTTTCTCCATATAAAACTTATTCCACTTCCCTTTGTTTTCTGCACAATAGGACTGAGCAAGTTCAAAAGCCACGTCTACTGTGGCCATGTGTCTTACAAGAGCAGCTCTCTGCTACTTTTCCGCAGATACTCACGAGTGATGATGCTCACACTACAGATACGCTCCTGTGCACACTCCCTAGAATGCTCACTCTAACTCCATTCCTCTTCCTTCTCCAGAGGCTCCATGCGAACGCAAGGGAATGAGAATGAGAAGGGCTAACCTTGAACATGCCCTGCTTTATAAAGAAAAGAAAGTGGCCATTCCTCAAACTTTCATAATGTAATTGCTATTGGTAAATAATTCCATATGATACATTGATGTATTGTAACTCTTCAGTGGAGAATTATATTTTAGGATTTTGTAAAATAAGATTTTCTTCTGTGTATTCGATTTCAAAAATGAAATCCACTGTTCTGTCGAGTATAGCTACACTTTTCAGACTTGTATTTTAAAGTTATTAAAAACCATTTTCCCATGCAAAGACTAAGAAAATATACTCAGTTTTGCTTCTCCGTATTTGAGATTTGCTCTATTCATCTTATTGTCTTATTTCAAGGTATGTCAACCAATTTCACCACAATCTTTCAAAATTATCTGATGTTGACACCAATTATCTTAAAATCTTAAGTGCTTGAATGAATTGAATTATGAAGACTAATATTTTATAAGCTATTTTCTGTTCTTGAAACCTACAACATGACGGGCTGATGGTGTGCTCTAATTAAACACTGCACTTTACAGTTTGATTCAACACATGAATAAATGAAAAGCTTCCTTCAATAAAATAAAAAGTCTCTGTCACATTTAAAACATCTATCCAAGCTGTTTGATTAAAAAAAAAAAAAGACTTTTCTCTTTTGACTTCAGCTCAGTCACTAGTTAATGATGGTAGACACCCAGATTTTCATTTTTAGAAAAAGGTTTACGCTTGCAGTATTGACAACTGGACACTTCTATTGCACTGAAATGATGGGCACACACTGATGGTGACTCATTACTTACATGGGGGGAAAGCTGTGAAGGCTGGAGTGCCCTACGAATAAGTGCAGAAGAAGTCACAGGGAAGGAGCTTTAAACAAAGAGCCAGAATAGGGGCATCTTGCCTGAGTATGGAAGGGGCAATATTTTCCTTCCATGAGGATGGTGACATCAATGGACAGTCTAACAAGCTAATGGCAGAGTAAAGAATAAAAGCATATCAGATTAGCATGTCTCATGGTGAGTAAACAAATGCGGCTTGCTGGACAATGTTGAAGAGATAGCATTCCCCTTTCTCTGCTGCACAGCCACATGAAGAGAGGTGACTGTTTCATATCTACAAAGCAGACACAGCTTCTGGGGAAATACTCCAGCCACACTTTTAACCATGATTACTTGAGGAAGAGTTCTATGAGTGTGTGAAAAAGTTTTTTGGAAAAAAACATTAAAGAAATGCCTTCTTGGATGAGAGATTTTTTGTTTGTTTGTTTCAAAATCTATGTTAGAATTAAAATCAAATATTTTGTTTATAAATTAATTTAAAAGTAATTTAACTGATTCATCATATTTCAGCCATACTCAAATAGTTGGCAGGGTTTGGCAAAAGGCTTCCTTCATTGGAGTAGTGTTTGACAAGTTTTAGATTTAAATGGAAATGAAAGGAATGGAGGAACCAACTGGGTAATGTAAGCAGCTCCAGCAGACATAACCTGTGTTCTCCCTTGCCCTAGTCACTCTGCGCTCGCACTGGTTTTAGAAACAAATGAGACAAAACACTTTATCCTTAGAAAGTGCTGAAGAGGAAACTGTAGAGCAAACTACTATGAAAAAGATTAATTGTAACATGACAATTTTATTTGAGAAATTTGACTTTAAGCATTTATTTATTTATTTATTGTTTTAATTATTTTAATGCTGAACATTTATTACTCTTAAAATAAAATTAAAAAAACTAGACAATAATGTCATGAAGCAATGCTAGGAACTATATCCAGGGCAGAGATTCTGAGACAGCACCCAGGGCTGCCTCTGATGAACTACAGTCATCCCCTGTAACCTGGGGGGTATTCCAAGACACCTCGGTGGACACCAGATACCACGGCTAGTACAAGACCCCATATATACTATGTTTTTTCCTGTAAGACACACCTATTATAAAGTTTAATTTAGAAAGCAGGCACAGTCAGAGATTAACAACAACTAATAATAAAATAGAACAATTATAAAAATATACTTGTAGGTGAATATGGTTTCTCTCAAAATGTATTAAACTGTATTCACCTCTTTCACTTCAAAGAAGCACTTTATGGCTTCTCTGTGGCCTGTCTGAATTACATCACTACTGTTGTGCTTCAGGGCCATTATTAAATAAAATAAGGGCTCCTTGAATACAGCACTGAGATACCTGGAGAGTTGGTCTAATCACCGAGATGGCCAGGTGACTAAGTGACTGATGGGAGGGGCGATGCTGGACAAAAGGGAGATGCACATCTTGGGTGGCACAGACAGGGCAGGACAGTGTGAGAGGTCACCACGCTGCTCAGAGTTGCATGCAATTTAAATCTTATGAATTGTTTATTGCTGGAACTGTTCAGATGGAGGTTGACTGTGGGTAACAAACTGCAGAAAGCAAAACTGCGGACAAGGAGAGACAACTGCACAAACACTGGATTAGAATTTTCAAAACAACTATAATAATGGTCATGAAATAAAAAAAATTAAAAGATTAAATACCCTAATTACCAGAATAAAACAATAAAAAGGGAAAATTAACAGTGCCATAATTGCCACATACTGACTACTTGGTATGAGAATGTCATGTAACTTACATTTTTACTCAACGGTAACAACATGAATCACGGTTGTGTTCTTTGTTCTATAGTGAAAATTAGTGGGCTTTTCAGTAGCAGTGGAAGGACATCAGAGTAAGAATTCGATCTTTGGAGACAGAGGGCAGACACAGAAAACCAGTTCTCTGTCTTCTCATCTGGACAGCCCGTAAGTTACTTAACTTCTCTGAGTTTGTAAAAGAAAACATGTTATCACAAGTAGGATTATTCTGAGGCTTATATAAGGTCATAAACAAAGTGCTTGGCACATAACAGGTGCTAAATAAACTACTGAAATTGATAATTGCAGTTGATTGATAAAGGCATCTATAAATCAGAAATACAACAGAAGACCAGCTAGCTGTTAGAAAGGGAAGCTCAGGAGACCACTCAGAATTTAATAAAATAACTTTTCACCAATACAAAACTGAGAATTATATATGTCAGGAAGAATAAACACGGAGTTACATAACTCCTTTAAAAATACATGGTGTGGGAGGGGGGTGGGTAGGCTTGATTGGGAGTAAAGGGGAGAAAACTGTACTTGAACAATCATTAAATAAAATAAAATAAAATAATAAAATAAAATAAAATAAAATAAAATACATGGTGTGGAAAAAGTAGGTTTGTAGTTGTGAGTACACAAAGTACAGAGTTTATTCTATTTATTAATTATTGTATTATTTTCCATACAAACAACTATATATTTACTTTTGCCTCACCCTGTATTTACCTATACTGTTAAGAGTGATTTAATTTATCACAAACATTCAAGTAACTAAACTCTAAATAATGAAACAATCAAAATCTTTTAAAATCTATAAATTGAATGCAAAGTCAATTTTTTAAAGTATTCTATCAAAAAGCAAATATTTTTCCATAGAGATATAATGAGCTGTATATTGCTCAGGCCATAAAAGCTTAGACTCTAAATTTTAGAATTTATGTAAATTAATAATAAAAATCATCATAGCTCTACTGGCTTAGATTGTGTTGCTATTAATAATAAAAATCTTATTTTCCCCTTTAAAAGAACTGTAAAATTTCATTGATGCTTATTATCTTTATATAAATCACCACATGGATATGAACAGTATAACCTAAATGACTTAATCTTGTCTGTAAGGCTTTATAGTCTAATTATTTTATTCATATTATATGTTACTACATGATGTAATTTAGTTATGTATTACCAGGGCTTACCATTTAATTATAAACTGGGTGACAAATATGCCATTCTTTTGCTGGAACTCCAAATTTCCTGGGCTTCTATTATTTCCTGAAATGCACATTTTGTGAAGAGAAAAAAGCATCTTAAACAGTTCCACTGCCATTGACCTGTGACCCACTCAGGCGCTATCTGGATTTCTAAAACTTCACATTCTGAAGTTAAATCGAATTTGAAAATCACTCACTAATATCCATAAAATGGAACCTGGTTTTGAATGACAGTACATTTCCGAGTGCTGACATTCATTTCTCAGTGAGACCTGAAGCATTCAGGCAGGAGAGTCAAAATGAATCATTAGAAATTAGTCACATTTCAAACTTCTTAATTTAAAAAAGATACCAAGTTTTCAATTGTAGTATCTTGTTTCCATTATTGAAAAAAAATATATATTTCCTTCTCAGTCCAAATTCTTTACCTTGAAAAACAATTATTTTTTATGCTTTTTAAATAATCTTGTTTTCTACAGTGGAGCCCTTTAACTCCAAAGACGTTATTTTATTTTGTGAAGTTGTTTGTGTGTAAATCAAAAAAGATAAGGGAGAGAACCAGATAGCTAGTTGAAAAACTCATTTATGGGTTGCATTGTACACACTCCAGCTACTCAGCGAGGTCCACGGCCACCAGCACCAGCATCAGTGTGGAGCTTGGTCAGAAGCCCAGAATCCCAGACCTACTCAATCAGAACCTGCATTGTAGTAAGATCTGAGGGTAACTTACATGCATATTGAAGCTTGAGTCTTGATTGTAAAACGATCTAGTACACTGATATTAGGAACAACTGATTCTTGGCTCTTATCAATAACGAAATTATGTTGACTTGGTGATGAAGTTAGTCTATACACATCAAACCTAGGAAACTGGAGTTGAAAGTCACTTTAGAAATTCCTCTAAAACTCCACCCCTAAGAGAAATAGGTAGAAAGAAAAAAGTCTATTAGACATCTGTTTCATCCTTAGTTTAAACTACCTCTTCTCTTACACCAACTTCGCTTTTCCTTTTAAAGCCCAAGAAGCCCATTTCAGGAAACTGAGTCAATTGCATTAGAAAACAGTTTTCTGCTGTAGTGGGGTTATTAAGGCCATCAAACTCTTAATTAAGAAAAAGCATACAATTATTTGGCTTTGTCTCACCAGGGAACAAACAGCATTATGCTATCTGTAACAATATAGGTACACCCAATAAACTTTTTCTGTAATTGTAACAATGCTATATTTAGGGACAACATAAACCAGTTGTCCTCAAGATGAAAGTAATCAATGGTCATCCAAATTACTCAAGAAAGTAATATTGAGTTTTTGCCTCCTGATGAAGAGTGATGATTACTTGAAGTTCTAGAGAATCAGAAATAGTTCACATTGAGCTCCACAGGAAGTTGGAAATAAGGCTCATCATGTCCTCCCCATGAGGATCTGAACAGCTGTTCTTTATTTGGGAGACTGGATGATGACTGACAGTGCAAGGGCCTGAGATGTGACTGCATTGGAGGCTGAACATTTTTATACCCTATTTGACAAAATGTGAGAAAGGAAAGATTAATTACAGGGAATAAGAGAGACCTGGAGACAGAGATAACTCCCCTATCTTACATGTGATAGCTGCCTCAGTGGTAGGAAATTAGTGTGTGTACATATACAGACACACATATATATTTAACATAAGTGTCTAAAACATGTGGTCTTCCCTTGTTAATCACAATGGGATTAAGCAAATCATCCCTCCAATATTTACAAGAATTCAGCCACTGAGGCTAAGATACCCTCTGTCATACTATGCCTTTTTCTCATTTCTAATTCTTCCTCAGTGTTAACCTTCAGGTAATTAAAACAGTTGTCTTACAAGAGTTGCTCTTAAAAGAAGGCAATTAAAAATAGATTTTGAAATTTTCAGAGGAAGTCGTAATACAATTCAGAATATATTATTTCTTTCCATGCCCAATTTTTCCACATTATCACTTAAAATGCAATGACATGATTTGTGCTGAGGGGTCTGAGTCTTACATGTAATCACTCAAGAATACAAAGTAGGTTAATTAAATTTGAGAGAAATCTATCTTTATCGCCACTTAAAAGATTAATATATTTTCTCTAATTTAAAGAATTAGAGAACTTAATCATGGATTTAGGGATAAAGCACACCCGTTTCTGAAATAGAAGTGAATTATCAGCAGTCAAAGAACTCAAAGCACATTATCTCCATTAATTGTCCCCTAATACGTATTTAAATTCCTCAGCAAACCGGGTAAGTTTTTCGTTAGCTCCACAATCAGTCTCTGACAGAGAGGTACTACAGAGAAAAGTATTTTTGTAATAGAAGATCTTTATCCTGAGAACTCCATGTTCTCTGAAAGATAATATTAGTAAGTTTTAGAATTGCCTTTTAAAGACAATAATGTGATTCAAATATTACTTTTTTAATACAGATCGGATCTCTATACAAATAACAGAATGCCTGGGGTTCCAAAATTGGGATTGTAGGTGTCAAGACCATGGCCGATTTTTGGAAGAAGGGATGAAAGTACAATATAAACAAGAGCCAGAGGGAATTTCATCAAGTTATCAATTCCTTACTCCCGCAGTTGTTCCTAGAATTACTGTGAGGTCAAGCAGGTGTCCCTTCAGTGTGTCCAAAGGCAGTCTGCAGTGCAGGTTGCATTGAATTGGGAGTTGGCAACCTGGTTTTATTTCCATTTTAGCTTTCAGTTAACTTCGTTGGATAACTCATATTTCTGAGTGTTGGTGTTACCTACTTTAACTTGAAGTTATTTACTATATCGATGATTCTCAAACTGAGGGCCAGCAGCATCAGTACCCCCTGGGAACTTGTTAGGAATGCTGCTTCCCAGGCCTCGCCCCTTACTTACTGAATCAGAAACTCCGGGGGGTGGGCTTCAGTGCTGTGTTTTAACAAGGCAGCCAGATGACTTGGCTGTACTCTCAAGGTGCACTATGTGATCTCTTAAGTTTCTTCTAGTTGTGAGGTCACTGGCAAGTACAACTACCAATTTATGAGCTTCAGTCAAGGACTTAATGAGTTAAGTCAAGGGTTATACCTTACTGAGCCCCAGCCTTAGAATACTTCATTAAACAAATGAACAATCGGGCATATCATCTCCATAGTGGACTAATGTCTTCTCTACCCAAATTTCAGTTACACTTTGTGACTATTTTATGGCAAATGCCATCCAACCTGACCACGGAGAAAAGCATCTGGTGCATGCATTAACACAAATGGCTGAGTCCCACTCTCAGAGTTTCTGACAGAGTAGGTAGGTGTGAGGGTCAGCACTTTGTAAAAGGAGTTGCTGATGCTGTAGTGGGGGGACCCTATTGTGAGATCCACTGCCATGGAGCAAACCCCGCTGGGCACGTACATGGCTGGCTGCTTGTGGTACTTCAGAAAGCTTAAGAGTGTTGGCTAAGAGGAAGGAATTCAATCAGAAAAGTATAAGATTGTATATGTACAAAACATGAAGAAAGAGCCTGAAACAAGGAGAGACTAGATATAGGTATGTGTATAAAAGGTGTAATATTTACATGCCATCTATTTTTTAGAAATCAGAACATTGACTACTGTCTTTGATGGGCACACTATAATTTATCCTCTCCTTAATCTTTTTCTTACTGGCTAATCTCTCTCACAAAGAAACTGCCTAAAAATCTTAAAGATAATAAATATGATAACATGAAAATGTTATAACATGGAAGTTCAATTTGTTGCTGCTAGTTCACATTTTCCTAAGTTCTCTGTCAAACTTTTCTGTTTCTTAAAAAGCTGACATTCATGACTAGGGTGAACGCTATCAAGTTTACTATTAAGTTTAATGAGAGTCTGACATTCTGAAAAATAGAATTCCAAGTGTTCGAATTAAACAGATGAAGTAATTTAAGAAATGAATGCCTAACATAAGAAAAACCCAGTATGATAATAGAAATTCAAATTGTTAGCTAGTGGTTATTTGTATTGTAAAATAATTTCCTTTGTAGTGACTCAAGGGTGGGTCCATTAAATAGTAAGTTGTAGTTTAAATATGATTTAATTTTATATAGCTTTTTTCCAAATCATATCCACTGCATAAACCAAGGCATACCTGACTTTGGAAAACCGATGCAGAGAAGGCCACAGGTTTATAATGCAATATGCTAATCTCCCCAAGGTTCTGGAACCCTATTGACTTTGCTTCTGGTAACTTTACAGGAAATTTAAGTCCCATTAACACTATAATGGCATTGCCATTGCAAGCTATACATTTTCAGGATGAGGCCTAAAAGAACAGGCTACAACTTTTTATTCTATGATATTTTCTGGCAGTTGATGCAGAGCTTTGAAATATTCCAACCTGCTTGGTAATTGTGACCTATTTAGTGTTTCAGTCACACTTACGTCCTTTTCCCTTGTGACTCATTCATTCATTCAACTGATACCGAGTGTTGAATCATGACGGGCTCACCACTGCTAGGCCCTGGGGATAGAAGGGTGGGTCCTTGCCCTTACAGCTGTATCTTCTAATAGAGGAAATCAATAATAAAATTCAATGAATAAACAAATTAAATATATTGAAGGGACAGATGGTATCTTATTCTTGATACAGTGCTTCTTTGGTGTTCAATATTTAATTAATTACATGAATACATGCTTTATGGTTTGCAGATGGTTATGTCCCTAAAATAAAGGTAACTAGCTGAAATATGTATTTGAATACATCATCTTATAAAGCAGTATTTTAATCAAATAAGCTAACAAGCTTTCTGATATTTATTACAGAGGCCCTAATTCAAGACTTATAATGTTAAGAAACTTCATGTATACTATATATCATGAATCTAAATGCTCATTTTAATATGTTCTTTTTCTGATTCGATACATAGTAAAAACATTATGGCTGAAATCCTTAGTCAATTCTCCATTACTCAGCAGCCCCCCATTCTCAGCCTGCAGATTCCACAAACACAGCATCACTCCCCACCTTCCTCCACCTTCTATTCCTGGAAACCACACACTCAAGCTAAGGAAAACGGCAAGTTCATTAGAGTTATATAGCATATATTACCATGGCATGAAGCAGGGAGTTACATAAGAGAGTAAATTATGGTTGCTATGGGAACCATAATTTAGTATTTTGGGCAAAAGCTTCAACTCTATTCAGGCCAATTATATTTTACAGAATAATGCCAAGAGGAAAATACTCTGAAAGCTCACTTGTTTTAAATAACAAATTTACAGAGATTTCATTTTTACTCTAAAATGCACATAAATAATAGTCAAGAAAATACCTGTCTCACAAACTTGAATAAGGAAATGAAATTTCAATAGCACTGATATTGACAGTAACTATAAAACTCACTAACTTTCTCTACTATATTATTTGATTATTTTTGATAAAATGTTCTACTGCTTAACAAAGCTGGACACTACACAAACTGGCATTCTGATACCAAAAATGTACAAATCGGGTTCTTCTAATCTATTTAAGTTCTCATATGCAATATTTTAAATTCCATTTGGAATTCATTGCTGAAAACAAAATCTTTTCATCTTCTCTGGCAAATGAGAGACTGTGTTTTCAATAATCAAAGTGGGCCAACCACTTCGAGGGTAATTTTGAAGATAGCTTTGAAGAAAAAGAAGGTACTTTAAGAGGTCAGAAGTTTTTTTAACATGGAAAATTGGTGATTCTCCCTGTATGGCTCTGTGTTACCATACTTACAATTTTTGTCAATTTTTTTTAAACTGCACATTCGAATGACTGAACAAAAATATTTTCTAAGGGCCCAATTTAGTTAATTTCTGGCATGTTATCTACTCCATACATTATCCAAAATTGCTAAGACCAAAGCAGCACTATAGATAGTCCCATTGTGCAGGCATTTGTGATGCTTCCCTGAGGCTGGTACGAATCAATTGTATCACTTGTAATTATGAGGGTAAGTATTTTTCCAAAATCACCACAACCACCATGATAAATCCAAACAACTACTGTATGACTTTTGAGTAATTCAGATACATGTTTTTTTTCTATTCATAAAATGCAATTCTTCTGAGAAAAAAACATTAAATAGGAAAATTGTTAGTAATTTTGCCGCTAAAAGTAAACTACAGTTCATTAAAGTAATTTAAAAAATAATTACTACTTTTCTCCAAATAATAGTCAAATGTAATTAATCAAAAAAAGTGAATTTTATTTTCACTGAAAATGCTACATTGAAAATCATTTCTAAGCTATAAAAGGTAAATGCAAATAATGACACTGCAAAACACCCTACACAATTTGTTTATGTCTATGAATACATATATTTTCTTGACTACTGACTATGGTGATTCATAACAGAATACTTTCTCATCACAGACTTTTTAATTAGAATGAAAACATAATATTCCCAAAGCCAATAAAACCTCCAGATGAGAAAAAAAAGTTGCCAAACAGCACAGATGATTATAGAGGAAAACAGAGAAAAAGAAAAATAGGCAATTTAGATATACCAAATCTGTCTTCTCTATCTTGTGATCACATTACTGATTAAATATTATTTTCCCATTTGTAATGTAATGCAAAGATGCTACACAGAATACAATATTCTATCAAAACCATCCGTTTTAACATAAGACAGTTCTTAAATTTGAGAAGCAAGTTTCAACTATCCAATAACTCATTCACTCATTTCCAAACAGTACTTTTTATTGCATAGAATTACTATAAATGGAGACAACTGTACTTGAATAACAATAAAAAATGCAAGTAAAATCCCCCCAAATTATTTCATTTACTGCCTACCTTTCTTATAGAGACTCTTCCAGCTGCTTAGAACCTTTCGATGGGCTTGGAGGTTGTTCTTGCTCAGTTACAAAACTGTTATTGGGTTTGCCAAAAAGTTGGTTTGGTTTTTTCTTTAAGGTGGATCTAGTAGCACTTAGCTGTCTTTAAGTTCATTTGAAACAATTTTGTTAGGTTGTATTGTGACAGCTGTCATATCAGCATGCATGTAAAAAAGAACTTATCAAAATTGGTGAACTTTTGTATTGCCATTTTAATAATGAAAATGGAAGAAAATAAGCAACATTTTCAGCATATTATGTTTTATTATTTCAAGAAAGGTAAACATACAACTGAACTCAAAAAGGATCTGTGCAGTGTATGGAGAAGGTCCTGTGACTGATCGAATGTTCAAAAGCGGTTTGCGAAGTTTCATTCTGGAGAGTTCTCGCTGGACAATGCTCTACCTAGACAAGCTGAAGTTAACAGCCATCAGATCAAGATATTGAGAACAACCAACCACATGGGAGATAGTCGACATCCTCAAAATATCCAAATCAATAAAGATATTGGTGAAAATGAAAGACGTGCCTTTTGTTTTATGGGGAAAAAAACACATGGGTTTTTTGGGCAAAACATTACATCTCCTACTTTCTAGGAATGTTAGATTTCCAAATGTGTTCCCTGTTGATGTAGAATGGTAAATGTCCCACCAGGTAGGGTGTCTGGTTACTTAAAGATTTGGGATATATTTAACAGGTATTAAAATATCTATTTCATTTGAAACAAGAACAAAAACAAACATGTTTGGTTTGGAGTAAATTAAAGATCTGTGGTCAAGTTAATTCCACATTAATGAACTTGCTGACAGGATACTTAATGCTGTATTTCATGGGTTGGCAGCCACAGGCTGACTAGAGACCAGCAGATTCCAGAAGCTCTTTTTCCACAAGGCCACCACCTCCTCGGCTGCCCCCTTCTGACAGCCTGGCTAAGGGGTTTGGGCACAGGCAGTTGTGTGTCCTGGACACACTCACTCATTTGACCTGGAGGCTAAGAAAAAGGAAGGAAAGAAGGAAGGGACAAAGGTGAAAATAAAGAGGGATGGGATGCATACCACATTTTCTACCAAAGTGAGGAGTCCAGATATGAAATAAGCCCTGAATTAACTGGAAAGAGATTGTGAGGTGAAGTGGGGGAAGTTGAGTAAAGCCGAAAACCTTCAAGACATCTCCCAAGGAGGTTTAAGGGGCCCCAAAATCAAACTACATTGTTGCCCTTGACCTCCTTCTAGGATTCCTCCTGTACTTCTAGGTCCCCAGGCTCAGTCACCAGCATGCCTTGAGGTACTCCCCAATCACTCAGGTTCATGACTCCAACCACAACCTCCTTTTAAATCATACTCCTTATTCCCAGATAACTAAAAGCCCCAATAAATCTCACTCCCTGAATACTGTTTTCCTCTTAGGCGTGAATTTAATGAGCTAATCAAAGTGATACTGTCCCCAGCACAATAAAGAACATGGACATTTTAAAAGGAAAGCATTCATTGCAATGCTCCAGGTTAAGGAAGGTCTTAACTGCTCTTACTCTAGGTTAAAGCCTTCTCTCCTCGGGTCTCTACCTCCTCCATCCATCTCTACATAGTCTAGTTCAGAGTACTGGTTCTCAACCAGGGGCTATTACGCCTGCCAGGGAATTGTGTGTCACTGTCTGCAGATATTTTAGATTATCAAGACTGGGGTGGGAGGATGTTGCTGGCATCTAGTGCAGGGGTGTCAAACTCATTTTCACCAAGGGTCACACCAGCCTCAAAGTTGCCTTCAAAGAACCAAAATAACTTTAGGGCTGTATAAATGTAATTACTCCTTAACTGTTAAGGAGTTGAAATTACATTTGGCCCTTTGCAGGCAACCATAAGGTTGATGTGGCCCCTGGTGAAAACGAGTTTGACACCCTTGATCTACTGGGTAGAGGCCAGGCATGCTACTAAACCTCCTACAACACACAGGAGAAGCCCTCCACAAAACAGAATTATCAAGCCCACAATGTGAATAGTACTGAGGCTGAGAAACCCCAAGTTAGAGTTAAGTTTACTGCAGTAACATTATGAACCCATCCCACAGGCTTCTACGCCTTGGCCAGCAGTAGCACTCAACCTCAGTAGATCCTGAGTCACACAGACTCAAGAATTTGAACATAAGGAAAAGCTCTCCCATTGGAGGACTGCAGGTGTGGGTGTGGCCTGACTACCACACCCACCAGCCTGCAGTTGATTCCCTTCTCAGCTCTGTCTGTGTCCTGCCTTAGCAGCAAGAGTGCCAAGACTGTCAGCTGAATACAAACTGTGTTCAAGGAACATACTCATTGCACTATGCGTTCTTCCCCAATGACAAAACGCTGGTTTGCACACAAGTGCCCGAAAATGGTTTTGCTCTTTGGACTAGGTTTTTGTTTGTTGCTGGCCCTGCCTTTCAAGGTATACGATTCTCTTAAAGAGAATGCATTTGGGTGATTTCTCATAATTTGATCTCAGCACAAGATTAGTCAGGAATAAGAGATGTTCTAGAAATATGTTTAGGCCGTTCTAAATACATTAAATGAATATCCGTACGACTGAATTTGTTTTTTCAAAGTTTCCTTTATCAGTTTTAAAAATGAAACGCAAAGGCTATGCCCAAATCCACAGGTAACGTCCGAGTAGTGAGCAATCTTCTCTAGTTGGATCTGTTCCAGTGTATCTCAAACTGTGAAAAATACTTCTCTCTTTACACTATTACAAGGAAAACACATTTATAGAGCCATCAATTAAGCAGTTCTTGGAATCTGTATCAATTAATATGGATTACATTCGTGACAGAGAAAAACATTTGCGTAAATCAGATGTAGATGAATGGAGTGATACACAGAAAGGAAAGTTAACCGAGTATGACGAAGTAAAGCTAAGAGAACCGAACTCAAGACTTTTTCTGCTAAATGCAAAATGATGTCGAAACCAAACATGATATACTTGTGACCCTCTTACCTACTTACAATGCTGAATTCAAGACTATCTAAAATATATTTAAAAATATATTTTATTTAAATATACATTCTTATAGGTTTATGTTAGATCTCCGCAGAGGCTGTTTACTTGAATGATGTGAGATTCAACAGGTTAGCCTTTAAAGAGAATATTTTAAAATACTAAGACACATAGTTAATAAGTTAAAATATTCTGACTTCATGATTAAAACTAGATTTTGAAAACATTTTATAAATGGTCAGATTACAGATATAAAATATCAAGACCTATACTGAAGCTATAAAACTATAATAAACTTGCATCTCATAAATGGTTCTGTAGTAATCAGATTTTAAAAAAATAAACATGAAGTACTTTCAGATGAACTATCTCCATAATTCTGTAACTTTCAACATTTAAAAAGTATGTTGTTAAATTCATGAGTCTATAGAAAAGTGACTAGAAATTGTTTTGCAAACTGCAATAGGTTAATAACTCTAATTTCCTTCTTTTCATCTGGTTTTTGTAATAATTACTATTATTGTTACAGCTTGTTGCCCACCACTGCTTTCTCTGAGCTGGTTGCCTTCTTCCATCCAATAAGCACTAAAGGCGTGAGAACAAGCTTTTGTATAAAATAACTGTAAGCTTAGCAAACTTAAAACATCAGCTTAATTCTTTGGCACACTCATGTTTAGAGGATTATCTTTCACAAAAGAAATACCCTGCCCTGAATCTTCTTTACATGAAGAACCCTAAAAGACTATGCCAGCAACTACTTTCTTTATGAATATCATCAAAATTGTTCTTTCCTGTTCCCTTGCTTAAAAGATGGTGAATACATTTCATGTCTTTTTCTCCATTTTCTCTTCTTGCCTTTCACATGAAAATATGAAAGCCAACTGATTTCCTATTTCTAAATGTTCAACTTAAGCTAATCTCAATAGAGAATTTGGAAATGATAGACAAAATCAGAGTTCTGCATGCACCCAAACAACTATTCGTTACTTAAGTCTCATGGGATCCATTTTTGCTTGTTAAGATCCACACATCCTTCAAAGTAAAAACCCAATTTTCAACAAATCTACTACGTTATTGCTTGCCAGACCGACCCACAGACTGTACTATAATTGACGGCATGTATAGCTCTGCTCTTCCATAGAGTCCTATTGGTTAACATATATTATTCTCACAGCCTATGGTGGTAAAAGCACAAAGTTGTTGCTCTTTTGCCTGTTTTCCTCCCGTGTAAGCTTAGTCTTTAAACCACAGCATTTGCTCAATAAATGCTTGTTGAATAATGAACGAATGCGTTTCAGCTACTGAGTTTCAGCTCCACTGCAACCATGTTAACAACGAAGAAACAATCTCAGGCCCTTTTCGGGCACCTGTGTTCTCAATGCATCAGTGATCTTTCTCTTTCCTATTTCAAATGTTTTTGCTGCATTTGTGCAATTGCCACAAATAAACCAACCACACATTTTCAAACTTCTGATAAACTTAGCCCCACATAGTTTTGCCAGATAATTCGTTTTAAAAATAGCAAGATTAGTCAACTGGACAAAAAAAAAAACAACCCACATATTTTCTATTTTGCTAATCTAAGAAAAAACACCTCCTCGAAGACTTCCGTTTAATATCAAAGAACATGGAGAGCTGTCCCATTCAACTTACAAGCAGATCAACACTCACCATTTCAAAAGATTAAGACGCATAAAAAAAAACAGGACAAATGGCAGTTTATGTTATGTGTTGTCCCTGTACAACTACATGACACTCAATTGCCTAATTCCTGGAAGTCTAAGAAATTGAATGCACATATTACATACATATACATATAGACACACACATATGCTTACCATGACCTGCAGATTTAAATACTCAGATTTTTTTTTTTAAGAATCCTTAGTAGGAAGTATGAAGAGTTTAAATTCTTGCCATTTAATCTTGAAGTCAAATACTTAAAAAGTATTCCCTTTTATCAAAGATATTCTTTAAAAAATACTGGGGGGGAGAATATGTTGATTCTGAATATGCAGGCCATGCCCTAATCACTTTCTTATTTTGGTCAATTCTGAATTAATGCTGAAAGTCATCGCCAAAATGCAAAAATAATCGCTCTACCTGCAAAGTTCATCCCATTTTATTCACATCCAATAATTTAACAGGTTTAATGTCAATGGTATATATCCTCTTCAGCTGTAGATTTCCAATCAAGATTTTACGACTCTGTGGTTGGCAGTACTCTCAAATGTATGGCATGGGTCTTAAGTCTATGTCCCTAAGTAACTAGGTGGCAGTCCATACAGTACTCATTTGGAATTTGGACTAGATCATTGGTTCTCAAAGTGTGGTCACTGCAATATTACCATCACTTGGAAACCTGTTAGAAATGAAAAGTACGAGATCATAGCCATACATACTGAATAAGAAACTAATACCTGTTTTACCCTCCAGGTAATTTTGATATGTGGTTGTTTGAGAACCTCTAGAGTAGATGATCCCTAAAGCCTTCTCAAACTATCAATATCTGTTATTAGATCAAATATATCTTCTAGAACTAGCATTCAATTATTCCTAGTAGTCTGAGTAAAATAAAATCAAGAATACTACATTCTATTAGTTGTATTTAAAAATTTGACACATTTTCACAAGGACAAAGGTTCTCAGCAAGCCTTTCCCAATTAAGTAGACAGTGTGACAAATGTTTGGTATCATTTTAACTAAGAGTGGTTATTTCCAAATTAAATCTTTGTTTCCTTCATATTTCAGCTGTTGTAAAAAGTAAGTATATTGTTTTATGACAGTTAAGGTACAGGCATTCTGCATAAATTTCTCAAGACCACACGGTGCTGCTACATATTGGTGTTCTCTCACTTTCCCATCACACCTATAAGAAATACTGGATACTTAAAAGAGGTACAATCACATGCTGGTGAAAACATTTATAAAACTACCTTAATAGTTCACATAGACCAGGCATTTTAGGATTTCCACCTACAGGAAAGGTTAACTCATCAGGAAGCATAAAGCCACATACATTGAAAAAATTCTAACCTCACCTAGATCTTTTCCTAAAAAGTGATTCAGTGAAGTCTATTTCAACAGTAAACAGCATGGAAATTGTTTTACCTAAGAACCATAAACTCCCAAACACAAAAATGTTAGACTTAGGATGATATTTTCAAGAAGGCTGTTACAAAAAGAGTACAAAAATAGTCAGTCCTTTAATATATCATAAGCCTGGATGACTATCAGGGACCAAAAGGGAAATCTGTTAAAAAACAGCAGGGGTCAAGTTTAAGTTAACTTTTGCTCCCCAAGATAAAGGTTCCTTTCCCACCCTGTATGTTTTGACAGGTGATTGCCTTACAGCAAACTCCTCCCCACCTCACCCTCCTGCCCTCCCTCCCTTCTTTTAACTCAAGTCAGCCTAACTTTTTCAAGGAAACAAATGTTCCATCTCTTCACACCATAAGACTACAACAGGTTTCTTAATAGCCAAATAAACTGACATATTCATAAAAACAACGCCCTCATTTCTGTTTTGTCAAGAACATAATGGAGAAGACTATCAAAGTAGGAACTAACTACTATTTTCCTGCTCCACGAACACACACAAAACTGCTTTCATTGAGAATCCAAAATGCATTTATTTTACAGTACTCAGTAAAAGCATATTAAATTCTCCTGCCCTGCCACCCTAGACCTATTAAGAATTTAGTCATACAAGTGACTAAATCCTGAGCAGAAATGATTAATGCACCAGCAATTTATTTCATTCCCAATTTTCCATTTTCAAGTATTCCATCAGGAG
Source organism: Tonatia bakeri (assembly GCA_004024845.1). Taxonomy (NCBI): domain Eukaryota; kingdom Metazoa; phylum Chordata; class Mammalia; order Chiroptera; family Phyllostomidae; genus Tonatia; species Tonatia bakeri. The sequence continues at coordinate 91,928 of PVIA01002166.1, forward strand.
CATTTACATTTCTTAAGGTATTTGGCACCATTTTAGGTCAAAAGCTTCCAAAAAAAAAAAACACCATTAAAAAACAGTCAACAGATGCCTTTTTAAAAATATCCTTCTTAACACTTGATATGTGTCTACAGAATTTTCAACACTTTAGATCTACTGAAACACCTAAATGTCCTCAAATGCAAAAGGGAATCTTTGCCAGGACATACATTTGAGCAGCTTCCCTTCATTTACTTGTAATATATATAGTACCTTCTGAGTTTGATACTAAACTTAAGTGAGATCAAGAGTGAAAAGAAAAGGCCATAGGACCACCACAGGCAAAGTTCTTTATTCCTCCTCCACCCTGGAATACTGACTGAGGTGTCTCCTGGGCAAAGGACACATTTTAAGGCAAGACATGTTAATACTGCTTTAAAGAAACTTGTGGTCTGTCATTTCTTTTGGCTTCCTCAACAGAATGGATCCCTTTGTCAAAAGACCTGTGAGAAGACTACAGCTACACTCAGACTTAAGGTATATCCACTGCTGTTGGTATAGAGCCATAACCCTCTTATTCTACAGAGGTAAGTAACATCAGTAAAGTGGCCCTTGAGAAAAATCAAACAAAATAAAAAGCTCACACTGCCTCCTACTGTTAGAAGGAAAATTTCACGAGGTCAAAATGGTCCACAATCTGTAATGAGTGCAGGGTTCTTTTTTTTTGGTCTTAGTTTTTTCTTTTTAAATCTAATGATCTATTTCCAAATAAAAACCTCATGAGTTGAGATGCTGTGTACAACCCATACAAATTACTGCAGAAAACACTAAGTATGACTTCAGAATGGAAGTCATCTTCTCCAAACATATTTTTGACTTGATAATGTGACCTAATTTAAACAAAACAAATTAAAAGTGCTGTGTGCCTGGTAGGTAGTGGATGGTTACTTTCCCAGATATAAGGCAGTAGTAGCAGTTAGTTTCTCCCTTCCTTACCTACTGTGAGGTTAACTGCTCCATTCCAGAAGAGATTCAATATCCTGCTTATCTTGTAGTCAGATTGTATGACCATACCCCAGGGCTTCCTAGACCTTCATGATTTTTCCCATATTTTAATAAGTTGGGATGATGACACCCAACTTACCACTGATACAACTGTCTTCAAAATTTGACCAGTAACTCTTGGGGACTTCGTGCATCACCTGCCCCTGTCCACCCCAGCCATGATACTGTATTAAATCACTGAATATAAAACACAGAAACACAATAGTTTTTGGTTTGTTTCTTTAAAAATGACATTTGTATTAAAAGTCTTAAAATGAAGAGACAATGATTAAACTCGTGTCTGGAATTAAAAATTACAATTGGTTAGAATTCTCTTGGTACATCACAACAGTAAAATTTTGCTCTTTGCTTTTGGAGAAACACCCTATTAACTGATAACCAAAAAAATTTAAAAATAATATAAAAGGGGAGCTAAATACCTGAACATTTTAACAAAATGAAGCAAAAAAAAAAAAAAAGAAAGTAAAAAAAATTGCAAGACATGAAAATTACATTTTAATGGCTGGAAATAATAAAGAAGAAATTCACCGAACAACAGGCCCTATTGTCCTGGCTCCTTCGAAAAGACTACTGAAAGGAAACTGGGAAGTGGTCTGGGGAATAACAGATTCTGGGATAGGGTGGGAGGTTCACAGGTTGGCACCGGCTGGAACAGCTGAGTTTTGAAGGCACTCTGCAGACACAGGGGTGCTGGGGGCCCTGAATCACATTTGTGAAGTCTTTGTACTGTATTTTAAAGAGCTAGTCATCAAAATCTGTTACTGCCAACCAGTAAGAACAAAAAAAACTAAACTTAAACACACACACACACACACACACACACACACACACAACAGTACACACAAAAATGTGCAGATTTGTAACATTTTTTTCACAGCTGATAAAAAAAAATACTACCGTTCTTCCCAGACTCCCCTTAGATACAGTAGGTAAACAAAATAGATTTTTTTTCCCCACAAATATCAGCAGACACTTTCTGGCACCCCACACTGTATTGGCATCAGTGTTAACAGTCCCAGTTCAGATGTGCAATACTTCAGATTGGATACACTGTAACAAGAATCCAACTTTGCATAGACATCCTCAGAATCGTAATCAGTCACGGGGTTGCCCTTCCAAGCTGGCAGAAAAGGAACCCGACATTAATTTCCAGCTACTCCTGGAAAACAAGGAAAAAAACAAAAGTTTCTTCCTCTCCTCCAGCTCCTTCATTTGGTTCTCCCGGACTTCCTTCCACGTATTTAAAACTTGGAACTGGAAAACGGTTGTTAACAAAAACAAAAAATATTAACAAAAAAACACACCCTACTTCCACCTTCTCCCTGTCCTCTTCCTCCCCCACCCCATTTTTTCCAGGCTGAAACTTTCGCTTGCTGGTGTCAAGCTGCCAATACAGCGCCCTTAACGGTTATTTAAAGGGGGAAATATGCGTCAACCAAAATCAATGAAAAACGTACATGCTGCAAAGAGCCACATTTCCAATGGGTCTCAGATGGTCAGGACCGGACACCCGTTCGGACGCCGGGAGGAGGCAGGGGACGTCGGCCGCACAGGCCAGCCGGGCTCCTAGGACATCCCGGCCAATGCAAAGTCGTCTCCAATCTCAAAGCAAGTAGAGAAATCACATTTAGAGAGTCGGGTGCGTTTGGCTTTTGTGCGCAAAGCGCAGCCGGCGCGCGGCGGCCGGGGGCGTCTCAGAGAATCACGCAGGCCGAGCAGCAGCCCTCGTCGCCGTTGGGCTGCGCCGCGTAGTTCATCTGCCGCACGATCTCGGCGAACAGCTCGTCCACCGAGGCTTTGTTTTTGGCCGACGTCTCCATGAAGGGGCAGCTCCACTCCTCGGCCAGGGCCTTGCCCTCGCCGTACGAGACCTCGCGCTCGCCCTCCAGGTCCACCTTGTTACCCACCAGGATCATGGGCACGCGTTCGTACCGCTTCACGCGGATGATCTGGTCCCGCATTGGCTTGATGTCCTGGAAGCTCTGCTGGTTGACGAGGCTGTAGACGAGGATGAAGCCCTGGCCGTTCTTGATGTACAGGTCCCGCATGGACGCGAACTGCTCCGTGCCCGCCGTGTCCAGGATCTCCAACACGGACGGCGACGAGTCCACCTCGATCTCCTTTCGGTAGAAGTCCTCGATGGTGGGGTCGTACTTCTCGATGAAGGAGCCGGTCACGAACTGCACGGTGAGCGCGGACTTGCCCACGCCGCCCGAGCCCAGCACTACCACTTTGTACTCTCTCATGGCTTCGTCGGCGCTCTCGCCGCGCCTGCCGCGGCCCCGTCGGGGCTGCGCGCCTGGGAGAGGCTAGGCTTGGCGGCTGGACTTCTCCCCTTCCTCAGCTCCGCAGAGAAGACCTAGCAGAGGGTGGCTGGGGAGTGGAGGGCGCAGAAATCAGCAAACGGAAACTGGGCGCCCCGCCGACCGGCGGCGGCGGCGCGTCCCTGGGGCGCGGGTCCCGGGCCCCGCAGCAGCCCACGGTGGCGGCACCGGCAGAGGCAGCCTCGGCGGCGGACTGGGAAGACAATGCCGGCAGCCTGCGCGAGGCGACGGCGGCAGCACCTCGCAGTGGCGACCCGGGAGGGAGGGGACCTGGTGGCGGCGGGCTGCGGAGGTGGCTGCTAATTGCGCGCCGAGCCGGGACGCGCGTGGCATAAGTTCCCGCAGAGCGTGTGCCCACTGCCGCGGCCCATCGCGCTTTCTACCGCAGCCTCCGCGGGGCTAGGGCTTCCTACTCGCCGCGCGCAGCCCGGCCCTCCCCGCCCTAGCGAGCATGCCCAGTGCGCAGCCAGCCGCGCCCGCAGGATTCACCGTTCCTGGTTTTCCATAGGGCCGGGCGGGGGCGGGGCTGTGGGTGGGGCTCGCGATTTGAGTCTGGACGAGCGGATTCCGGAGAGTCTGGAAGCTGGCTGGGAAATGTGCGGGTCTGTGGAGGTATTGGGAGAGGGGCCGGGAAAGCCGTGGTGGGACGGTGGCGGCCGTCTTCTCACGGCTCTGGGGCTTGTGCCCACGGTGGTAGCTCTGCGAGAAGTTGTGCACGCAGCGGGCACCTCGGCCTAGAGCGGGCTTTGGTCTTGCTGACTCCTGTAATCAAAAGTCCTTGGATTCCACTCCCTGAGCCCCAGAGGGGTGCGACATTTGCATGCTGGAGCGGCGAGTGGAGCATCTTCTCCCACCCATCTTTTAAATCATTCGCCTCAAAACACTACTCAGCCTTCTCCGGCCGACTCTTCCCGCACTACATCCCGCCGGACAAAGAAAACAAGAATAGTGTGCCTGCAACACTGTCCCAAGGAGGGAAGGGACAGGCTCTCGCGACTGAAGCCCTCTCTGGGCTAGGATTTGGCGAGTCCCACCCACCTCTCTACCGAGCTAGGGCCAAAACCCGGAGACCAGAGTACAACCCAGGCCATCAGTGGCGGCGGGGCCGCAACTAGTCAGGGCATGCTCAGTGAGTAGAGCAGGTTTTCGGGCTTAGAAGCAGGAAGCTTTTGCACCACACACCCACACTTCAGCTCAAATTACCTCTCCCAGACTCGGGATCCATTGGTCCCGGGGCGCAAATCTCACACCCTCATCTGTTGTCCCATTGGCTACCGCCAAGGTTTTGTCAGTTTGGGCTGCTTCATTGGCTAAAAAGTAGCCTCCGCTCGTGATTGGTTATTTATAGAGATTGAGTTAACAGGCGGAGGCACAGCTGTTCTTTCTCTGCTGCTCCCCACCCCCTTCCTCCCACTTCCCCAACCTAGTCGTTTTGAAGCTAAGAGTGCAAAAATAAGAGGAATTTAGGCGGAGAGCTCAGAGCTAAAAATAGCCCTTTGTTGGTGTTTTCCAGAGTCTGACTTCTCGGTGCCCAGTCACGACTGTCCCTTAACGGGAGCAGAAAGGGCTGGTTACAGTTCTTGGTCCACAAGCAACAGCAAAAGTTTCCAAGGTGGTTTTTTTTTTCTTCTTTTTTTTGCTTGCAGAAGGGGTAGGGCGGTCACGATGTGGAAAAGGGACCGCTTTGAATTCTTTCCACCCGGAGGGTTGGGGGAATGCCCAGGCTTGCCCTTAGAAAACGTCTTCTCTTAGGGCGGGCAGTCGCTAGACTTGGCTCGGCTCGCACTCACGGGAGGTGAGAGGGAGATGCCCCGACTTGCCTCCGAGTCGCCCTCCTTCCTGGCGGAGGAGAGATGTTAAGACCTGTCAGAAGGCTTAGCAAAGTTGGTGTTAGCTCCAAGGTGAAGGGGGCAGTGGGGGGCGGGGGGAACCCAGCTGCGTCAACCCCTGACTCCGCGTCCTGCCTTGTTTTATCCGATACCACTTCACACTAGTTTAACCGTCCGCATCTCTAGGATGAGCCAGGCAGGGTGCTGGGCTAACACTTGGTTTCAGTTCCCGACCCCGCCGTGACTCACAGCGACGAATCCCTGGCTGTGGCTCACGCTGTGAGTGTCGGCAGTCTGAAGTCCTTGGCCGCGGGGCCCTCCGGACAAGGGCGGCAGCCTACGCCTTGGATGGGGGTGGATGGTGCCCAACCCCGCGCCTGGCCCTGGTGTTTAGTGGAGAGAGGGATTGAACCTTGATGATCAGAGTGCTTGGGTATAATTATGTTTATATAATTCTCCAGATAAACCTCTCCGAGACAGATACACCTAACACAGCTGGAGAGAACCTCACAACCTTTAACCAGCTTTTAATGTCTGCCACGCCTTTCTACACGTGCTCTCTTATTTAATCCGCATAGTAATTATAATATCTGTTTTAAGATGAGGAATCTGAGACCGTGATGTGTTCAGTAACGAGATTTCACAGCTAATGTGTGGCCAAGCTAGGGTCACAGGTGTTGGGCTGCTTATAACCAATCGTTCATATTATTACACAAGAAAATTCCAAGATTTTACTCTTAGGTTGAATTTTCAGGTCATATAATCAGACTGGTTCTGAAACCCAAGCAAAAGGGACCTCAGTCCACCACCACCACCATCTGGTCTCCTTGGGCAGCGCCCCTTCTCGCACTTAAAAGAGCGTGAACCCTCCTCCAGACCCTAGTCCTGATGGTCATAATTCTGGAATCCCCTACCTAAATAGTACCAAACCCTCTGTGAGGATGGGCCTGGGCCCCTGAACTCACGCTGTGTCCAGGAATGGATCTTTGTTGGAGTGTGCACAGTGCTTGGACCCAGGGGCTGAGGTGTGTGCCCTTCCTGGTACTTCCAGTCCCTCCTTAGAGTAGGAGGAGGGGTCAGGTGGAGTCAGCTATCCTTTCCCTGGGACCTCCCAGCCTGGCCCTTGGAGGAGTCTAAAAATTCACAGTTCATACCTAGTCATCCAGGTTCATTTGTCAAAATAGGAAGATCATATTTTAACAGTTTGAGTTATAACTTACTTAGATTAATGGTGTGTGGCCCTCTATTTGTCCTCTTGCACACAACTATTAGGTGTGGTTCTGAGTATGATCCAGTAGAAAATGCTTTGTCCTTGTACGTCTGGTGTCTAATCTCAGGTATTGGATAGCAATTATTACTTGAGAATGTGGGCAAGTCCCTTAAGGCCTCCTGACCTTAGTTTCCCTAGCTATTAAGTGGTGATAATAAAATTGGCCCTACCCACCTATACGAGGAACCTTGAAGAAAGAGAGAATCCACTGACCAAACCCCTCATTTATGTCAGACAGAGCTGGGTAGAATTAGAATCCTGGTGTCCTGGCTGTCCTTTTCTTGGTGCCACCCTGTCCTTGGGGATAATAATGAACAGATAATGGATGGAAATGTGCTTTTAAAACTGCAGCACCTCATAAATGCATGACAATTACCCAGACTTGGGCCCTGACAACCCCGTCTAGAAGAGACCATCCTCGGGGCTGGTGGATGGGTGTTTTTGAACCTTGGTGGCATCTTCAGTACCAGAAGGATGCCACAGTTTGAATACTTTCTTTCAGGGACTCCTCAATAGCTATTTTTATTTCAGATAGTCTCCTACAGAAAGTTTTGGGATTCAAAATGAAGTAATAAAATTGCTAATGCAAACATTTTTAAGGTTGGTCATTTCCTCTTAGGAAATCTGTTAGGAGTCTTCTTTTACCTTACTTAGGGGCCTTATGTGTCCTGTACGATACTTGTTTACCCGTCTGTGTCCTGTCACCCAGCACCATGAGAATTCCTTGAGGGCAGAGCTCATACATATTGGGCTTATCTTTGGAGCCGCCTCTGTGCCCCATAACATGTACTGCAGTGCCTAATATATGAGGCCCTCAATAAATATTTATTGAGTGTATGAATACATACTAGTTTTTGCTGAGACATAACATTTCCTGGAGCTGTAGAAAAATATGTAATAATGTTTCAGTCTCCCTGAGTCATAAAGATAATCAGAGTCTACTCTTATTTCAGTGGAAACACTAAATCAGTGCTATCTTGGAGAAAGATACCCAAGTGTCCAATTGCATAAACCCTTACTCTGAAGAAGATTTAACATTTGCAGATAATATGAAAAGACGTTTCCTGGAAACAACTGACAGTAAAAGCTACAGGGAAGGACTGCTTAACCTTTGGTACGGAAGGTGACTGGTTTTTGCTCACACAGTGGGACTGACTACTGAGGTTCTCTGACACTGGGGTGGGGCTTCAACGCATTAACTCATTTCTCAGAGCATGAATCTTCAGAATCCTCAGGAAAATAAGTACCACCTGTCCTCTTCATTTATGCAAAGTAGTGAATTTTTTTATGGTGCAAATAATTGCATCAGCTTGTAATTAGCCTTTGATTTGTTTATGCTTTCTTTTATTAAGATATTGAAAAATATTCCTATTTTGAATGTATTGATCTTTTCCTTGCTTTTTTTTATGAATTTCACACCCAATTAAAAGATGTCTCACACTACAAGATATTTTATACAACTAGTATTTTCTTTTAGCATTTTTAAGATTTCATTATTATTATTTTTTTAAAGATTTTATTTATTTTTAGAGAGGGAAGAGAGAGAGAGGGGGAGAGAGAAACATCAATGTGAGGTTGCTGAGAGACATGGCCTGCAACCTAGGCATGTGCCCTGACTGGGAATCGAACCTGCGATGCCTGGTTCGCAGCCTGCGCTCAATCCACTGAGCTACACCAGCCAGGGAAGATTTCATTATTTTTTTTATTGATACCTTTTGGCTTGCTTTTCAACTGAAAAGACAGCCTCAGTACATGTGGAGAGATGGAAATCCAAGCAATAGGATGCCCACTGAACAGCAATTTCTGAGGAGGGCGGTGGCGGAGGAGAAGTCTGAGAACTCTGGTGGGAAGGCTGAGGAGGCATCCCTCCTCTCGAACAGGAAAGGAGAGCCAAGAGACCTGAAGGCTGGAGCTGAGAAGGTGAAAGTGGAGCGTGCAGGCTGCAAATAAGTTTCTCTCTGCAAATGAACGTGGCAAGGTGCCTGCTCAGAGGAAGAAGGCCGGGGTGGGTTTGGGAATGGAGCAGAAGTGAAACCGTCTCCAACAGAGACCGTGCAGCAAGCACACAGCATGAAGTCGCTAAGTGGCTAAACTGGGGTAGCAGGAGTTTGTGAAGATGCCAATTCAGTTTTTCTTTTCTTTTTTTCTTAGGAAGAAAGACATTGCTAATTTCTCTTAAGTCGGTCAGGTCAGATTCTGTTAAAAGTTCTAAAGGCTTTTTCTCAGCATTTGCAAATAACTAATTAGGAAATTCTCTCCACATCTCTCATATGCCCATACTTTTAAGTGGAAACACACACACACACACCTGTGACTTAAGTGATTAAAAACTCCGTTGCTAGTGGGAAATTAAATGAACTCAATAAAACTACCTTACCTGTGTAGTACCTTGAGTGTCTCTTTCTATTGCATGCTAGGTCACAACAAAACCTTGACTACCTGGACTCAGAAACTGAGTCATTCTGGGGAGTTGAACGTTGGTCTAGAAACTGTGGCAGTTGTTCAGGGTGTCTGTGCTGTCGCTATGAGAAAAATACACATATATGTTTTATTAGATAAGTAGTATATACTATAATACATTTGGAATGTGTTTAAAAAACAACAAACCAGAAAGAGTAAAATACATATAATAAATTACCCCTAAACAAAAAGTTAACATTTTGGTTAATGGCCTTCTTTTCATCATAGAATTATTTAGAATATAGAAAACCAACTCTAGTTTTCTTGTGACTGTTTTAACTTACATCTCAATATAGGCATGGGGTATCCTATAGCCTATTGGTCAGGAAATACAAGGTCAAGTAAGACATATCTTAAATTCTTATTTATTAAAGAATTCTCCTGTCTTATTTCATGGTTTTTATGGGAATATGTGTATCTCATATGCTGAAGTTGTTACTTTCTTGACTAAGTCTTTGATGACAGCTGGGTTGGGGTCATTAGCCAGTTTGTCCTGAAGGTGGGATGAGGCATGTTCAGGTTCATGACCTCGGGGGCAGCAGAACATAGCCGCTGCTCTGCATAATTAACTGGAGAATCAAAGGCTTCAGCTGCATTCTCCCACATGGTTTTGTCCCTGTCCAGAAATGAACCTCTTTGTGGCAAATAGTGGCCTTTGATGTGTCAGCACCATTCACAGCTACTCCAGTGACTTCAGCATCATTAACACATTTGTGCTTTCTTTGTCACTTTGCTCCCAGACTCCCAACTCGCTCTCCCGTTCTTCCTAAGGCGTAGAAGGACTCTGCCCTCACTCCAGAGTGTTTGGGAAACAACTTATTCTCAAGGCTGAAGATTCTTATCAGAAAAAAAAAAAAGATACTTTTGCTGACATGGTTTCAGGCTGAAATTTTCTCTAAACTATTTTTGATGTTTGATTTGAATAGGATCTCAGGCATAAGCAATATTTAAAATTGTATTTTTATCATATGGATGAAAATTTCTGAATATTGCATGCCTGATAAATTTACTTTCTCATTAAATCTTGTATGTGGTAGGATTTCCTATCTTGAATAACACATTTTCTATAGGCTGACCCCAGGAGTTAATATTCTGTGGCTGGGAGATACATGTAATATTCACAGATACCACTGTATTTCCTCTGGATGAGCAAAATAATTGTGTAACAACAGAATAGTTTTGTTATCCCGAGATAAGCCTATGGTTCTAAAAAATCCTTCATTAAATGTAAGTAAAAATGTCAGGAGGAGGCTGGGAGTGGTGGAGAAACTGTCTGATTTTCCACACAATATTTACACAATGTAAGCCACAGGTAATACTCCAGGATGCTATAGGACCATGCCATATCATTTTCCAAATATTAAACCATTACTCTATTCTTACTCTGTTTATTTCAGAGAAACTTTTATTAGTGTATGAAGCTACAAGTTCAATTAGGTTAGCTTTATATGACTGATGTATCAAGAATTATAGCTTGAGCCTAAGAGTCTTTTATTTGAAGATGCAGGCAAGCCAGGGAAGGAAGGTTCAGGACCAGGAAATCAGGCCACTAAATGCACTATTATTCTTTAGAGGACCAAGGGACCACTTGAGGGGTAAGAGAAGAGATGATTGAGGTTCATAAAGTGATTCAAGGACAGCAGAACTCACCAGAGTGAAAGGGAGAGGGCTGTTCAATGTAGCGTCTACCTCTTAGCACAGGTGGACATCCATCCCTTGGGCCCGCCCCAGTGAGACTCCTTAGGGGAAAGAGATGCCGATGGAGTCGCTGGGCCATGAGTCCGCAGGGTGTCGGCAGCATTTCAGCCCACAGCTTCTGCAGCATTCCATGCCAGGGCCTGCAGCAGCCACGGAGGGTCTTGGGCTAGACTTCCATAGCAGCACGCATCCTCTCCAGCAGACACCAGCCGAAGAACCATCACGTCGGACGTGGGTAGTCACAGCAAAGACCTCAGATGAGCTTGTGCAGGAGCGAAGAGAATGAATAATGCAACCCACAGAGCCTTCACAGGCTAGTTGGGTCAGGGGCAGAGGAGCTAACCCTAAGGGGTCCCAGCACTATTTTCAAGGAATGAAGGAGGTCTGGACACTGTTGTTAGAGAGACTAAGACAAATAATAATAAGATACACGATTGTGGCTGTGTTACCCCATCTTATCCCCTCAGCTGATATAATGTAGAAATTTAGATTACATGGGAAATTGTTTAGAAATAAGTTTTCTTAACTAGTCACTTTTCTAACACCCGTTCCTTCCCCCAGGATTTGCTGACTTTATTTTTAATGTCTTTTCAAGTTACTTCACGCTGAAAGAATTAGGAATCCTTAAGGTCAAACTTAACTGGAAACCTAGTAAGGAGAATGGATCTAAACAAATACAGGTCCATTTCCCACTTAACAAGAAGTCTGGAATCGGAGTCCTCCTGGCCTTGGTTTAGCAGTTTGGTGAAGAGAGAGGCAGTCTCAGAAATCAAGTCTGCTTTTGTGGCAGAAAAAAGGCAGGTCTGCGGGTGGGGCTGAGGATACACTAGGAAGATCTTTTCTGTCAGAAGAACCAGGACTCTTGCAGTTAAATTTCCTTGGCAGGTCCTGCATTGAGTACTCTTCTAGCAAAGGAGGCTGGGAAAATTCATATTTTAACTTTTCTGCCTTTTATAGTAGATGGAGACAAAAGAGAAATAAATGGAGAATGGTGTTAGGTAAGACAGCCTATAGTGTCTACTTCAAACATCAATCTACTCTTAAGAAATTCAGTATCTTTCTGGCAATTGAATTTGCACATAATTTTCTCATACTTGTTCCATAAACACAGGTGAGAGATGAGTATGACCTCTTCTTTTTTTTTATTAAAAATCACACTTAAGAAGCCTTACTTGTTTTTAAGTTTAGATGTATATATGATATAAAGTTGTGGTTTACACAAAAGTCTGCAAAAAAAGAACTTTGTATTACTCTTTGTTTACTTCTGATGTCCAACCACTCATATGAAGCAGAAAAATGCTAGATTTCCAGTCTGACAGAATTACTTTCAAATTTTGGCTCACACATTTTCTACCTATAAAACTGGACAACTTATTTAATTTCTGAGGTAGTCGGTCTTCAGGATGGATCCTATCATTCCCTGGTCCTGGCATTCATTCACCTGAAGCGTCTCCTCTCACAGCCTATCAGGGTTGGTCTGTATAAGCAATGGTCTGTGACAGAGGTGATGGTGTGTCACTTCCAAGATTGTCATAAAGGACTGCAGCTTTTTTCATGGGCTTTGTCTCTCTTGAGTTTCTCAGTGTGGAGGAAGCCAGCTGCCATAGCTTCGGGACACCCAGGCAACATTGTGGAGAAGTTTGTGTTACTGGGAACTGAGATCCTTGCTCCAAATGCTGTGAGTAACTGAGGCCTGCCTGTAACCAAGGAGGTGAACTTGGAAGTGACTCCTCCCGTGGTCAGATGACTGCTGCCACAGCCAAGAGCTTGACTTCAGCCTGCGAAGAAACCCTCAGCCAGAACCCCCAGCTAAGTAAGCTGCTCCGAGAGTCCTGACTCTTAGAAACTGGGAGATAATAATGTTCCATATTTTAAGCTGCTAAATTTCTGAGTAATTGGTTATACTGCCAAAGAACTAATACAACTTCTTTAAGTTTCAGTGACATCCTCTATTGGGTTGGCCAAAACGTTAGTTTGTTTTTTGTTTTTTTTTTTCAGTAAGATGGCTCTTTTAGCACTTAGTTGTCTTTAACGTCATTCGAAACAATTTGTTAGATTGTGTTGTGACAGCTGTCATATCAGCATACATTTAAAAGACCTTATCAAAACTGGTGAATTTTTGTGTAGTTATAATATTGCAAATGGAAGGAAAATATGCAACATTTGTGACATATTATGCTTTACTATTTCAAAAAGATAAAAATGCAACTGGAATGCTAGAAGAGCTTTGTGCAGTGTTTGGAGAAGGTGCTGTGACTGATCTAGCATGCTGAAAGTGGTCTGCAGAGTTTTGTCCTGGATATTTCTCCCAGGACAATGCTCCATGGTTGCATAGACCAGTTTAAGTTGGTAGCAATGAAATTGAGACATTAATTGAGAACAATCAACATTTTACCAGGTGGGAGATAGCTGGCATGCTAAAAATATCCAAAATCAATAAAGTTGTTGCTGAAAATAAAAAAGGTGTCTTTTGTTTTGTAGATAAAACTCAACAACCTTTTTTGCCAACCCAACATAAACTGGGAATATAAATAGTTTTTATGAGGATAATAAGACAGTGGATGTAAAACTGCCCAATGCAACTCCTGCAACATAAGGACGTAGAAAAAAATTAATGAACAAATATCACTTATTTGTGATCATCATCACATATTTACCCTTTTCAGAACTCCTTTTTCTTAGATTAACACAGTTTTTAAAAATGTCCTCGTCCTTTGCTTTTCACTAGTGTAAAATACATGTTGCTGAGCCCAGTGGCTCTGTCACATTGCCTTAGCACGCTACTGCACTGGGCAGCGTTGTGTTAGCTAAGGTCACCCCTGTTTAATAATGAATGTCTTTCCCAGGATGCTGAACTGTGGTGTCTGATGTATCTTACCAACTAAATAAAATACTGCCCTATTGTTGTAAATGGCTCCTGTCTTCCTCCCTCTCGAAAGCTTTTGGTGGTTCTAGTCTGCTGCACACCCCCATTGCTGAACCACTGATGGCAGGAGTGCGTGGCGAAGACGACAGCCAGCCACACACCTGCAAAGCAGTCCAGCCCTCTTTAGCCTGTTCCTTCCTCATCCTCTGCCCTCTCCCACCGCCCCTTCTCTTTCTGATCACAGACTCAGTGATCACAGCACAGCTGCCGGCAACTTTGTTATAGGGTCTCCGATTGTCTCTGCTGTTTTTCCTTTTCCTTTTTAAAAATTACTTTCTTATTTCTTGTCTCATATTACTTCTATACCTAATTCATTTGGGCCAAAAATTGTGTGTGTATGGATGTATATATCACACATGTCTGTGTACCTATGTGTTTGTGTGTATTCTGTACAATTAGAACACTTTTTTTTCTTGGCCAGCATAGCATGCTGGGAATAATTTTTGGTCATTGAACTGTCTTCACTAGCATTTGCTGTTGGATGCTTAGGGCTTGCTTCTTTGATCCAAAGTAGGGTTCTGTTGTTGCTGCTGTTGTTTTGGATTTTTAAGCTTATTCTGCATCTGCAGTAGTTCCATGAGTCTAAGGGCTCTGAAGTGTTGGTTTCTGGAGAGCAGAGACTTTCCTATACTATAATGGGTGGGCCCCAGGCTTTCACATTGTAATTGTCAATAAGCCCAGGCTCCCTTTGCTTCCCGTCTTGCTCTCCCCATACCAATCAATCCTGTGTAATCTATCAGATACAGCTCATTCAAAATATTATGTAATATTCATTAAGTGAATGCATCACAATATGATGACTCTTGAAGACATAATGTTGAGTGAAAAAAGACAGAGGCAACAGAATATACACTGTATGAGTTTATTGATAGAATGTTCATAAAAGACAAAATTGAACTATTTTATTCAGGCAGGTATAATTAGGGGCTTAACTAGAAAGAAAATAAAAAATTATGGTTAGCACTGGTCAGGAGAAAACAGCACATTTGATTGAGTTGCAGAATGAGGGTTGGGGACAGGAAAGGCTACACAATTTGTGGGGCTTAATGCCAAAAGCAAGTTAAAGATCCCTTGTTCCAATGTATGAAGAATTTCAAGGGGCAACGTCAGAGCTTTGAGGCACGTGGGGGACCCTGCTCAGCACCAGGCCCTGCACCACAGCTCAGGCTGCAACCCTGTGAGGCCTTGGCCCTGATTGGAGAATTTCTGAGCTTCTACGGATGCTTTATTTTTCAACTCCGTAGAAAGAAAGTGATATAGATATTTGTTTCAGAAAAAGCCAAAAGTTGAACATTCATGATGTGTATACTTTTCTCTAAGTTTATTCTGTTTCACAACTTTCAAAACAATATGAACTGATCAGAACTGATCAAAGCACGGTTTGGTCAAAAAGCTATATGACGGTTTCCATGGGTGAAAACACCTATAGCTAGATGCTTTCCCCATATCTTCATTTCTTGCAGGCCTAGCTCAAGTGCCAGCTCATCCATGAAACCTCCTAGATTTCTTCCACCAAAATTAACCTTTTCCTTCTCTCTGCTCCATTCACACATTCTCTCTCTGTTGTTAGCACTGACCTCTTCTCCCTCAAATCAGAGTTCTTTGAGATTTGCTTTTTCTGATGAATTTGAAGTCTTGGGGAAATATTTCAGGCTTGCTTGTCTTCATACTTAGGATCCTATACAGTGTTACACAAATGATTATTGACTTTCATTAAAGTGATATCCAAAAAAGTTATACCCCTATAAAACTAAAGCACTCAAAATTCCTATATAATGTGCATCCTTAAACTCTACAGTGATACAGGGTAACAAAAGTAAAAGTTCTGCGAACTAAGGTATGGTTATTCCCCTAAAAATCTGAAGTAGGCACCGAGTCTTTAATGGTATCATTGAGCATTTTTCTGTTTCACATCTGAAATGAATCTTGTAGCCATCTTTAATATGCTCTGAGGGACTTGTTATGTAATAGGCACCTTGCATATCATTTTTGCCAGAGACACATTGTAAAACACTATTGCCCATATTTCCTTTGATGTTGTTGTTGTCGTTGTCCTTGGCGTATTTTAGCTCTCACTGACACTTTGGTTTCTTTTGATAAGCCTATGACTGGGACATTTTCTTACAATAGACAGATGGGTGTGTTCTCTGGGTATTATTTCTGAAATGAAGAAAATGTTCCCCTTTCCCAGCATCTGGGTGAGATTTGGATTTCTGTCACAGATTTAAAATATGGACAGAAATAATGATCTCTCTCCCACTTAAGGTGTCTGCAAGTAACTTTTTCTATTTCTTGTTTTATTTTCAATGCCAAGCTTTGAAATCACAAATGAAGTATGGGTTCAGAAAAAGAAAAACACTATATAAAACAGTATTTGGACATTTCTTTTCATTATTCATTTTTATGGGTGTGCTCCAGTCCTACGACCCAGATGGCCAGGCTACAAGTCTGCGGTAACATGAAAGCCTTTTATATATAAGTAAAGCACTGATGAATAGACTTCTAATGTATATACGAGTAAGTCTGTGCCATTCATCTTTACACATAATTTCACTGCACAGAGCCTTTCGACGTGAGTTATAACATTTGGCTGGCAAACGTATGGTTATGTACTCGGTAACATGGACTGGAGAGAAAACTTTCAATGAAAAATGTCTACCATTTTCTACAGGACAATTCACTTTAATCGACACAGAAATTTTAAATGATTCTTCTCTTACTCTGCCAAGTAATCATATACATGTAAAAAAGTAAAAGCCCACCCATCACTCTTTGCCAGAGATGATGACAGTAAGAGAATGTGAAATTTCATTCAAGGATTATTTCCATGTTAATTCCATCTCTTTTTTACCCCTATCACCTAATGACTGGAGATCAGTGAGCACACATGCAATGAGACATGTATGTTTAAAGGTTTTACCCTTCCATATTTTCTTCCTTAATAAAGCTCGATGGACAACATGAGGTGCCTGTGGCTTCCACTGCTTCAGGGTTTCCACGTGTTCTTTCCTCTGCCTGCAGTGCTTTACTTACTTCTGTCCCTGCAGCTGGTTCCTCTTGTCCACGGAGATGTCACCTCATCAGAGAAGCCGTACTAAGCTCTATCTCTGTGCACTGTACTCCCTTCTCCCTGAATCCTGTGGCTGGGAGTTAATGCGAAAGGAATGTCCGTTCGTTCAGGCTGCTATCACAAAATACCACAGACTGGGTCGCTTAAACACAACAGAACCGAATTTGCCACAGTTCTGGAGGCTGAGAAGTCCAAGATCCAGGTGCCAGCACAGTCAGGCTCTGGAGAAGCATTTCTTCCAGACTGCAGACTGCTCGCTTCTCGCTGTGTCCTTGCATGGTGGGCTGCACTGGACAAGGCAGCTCTGTAGGGAGTCTTTTATAAGGCCCTTTCACATCCATGAAAACTCCACCCTCATGACTGAAGCACCTCCCAAAAGTCCGACTTTGTAACTGGGCATGAGGATTTCAACACATGAATTTGGAGGAACACAGAAATTCAGAGCATAACAGGGCATGTTTTTAGACCAGTTCTGACCCGCCATTTTTTTTTAGTTTTGTTTGTTTTTTTAACATGGTCCACGAGCTAAGAATGGTTTTAACCTTTTTATAATGGTTAGAATGCATAAACAAAGAAACAAATATTTCATAACATAAAAATTAAAAGAAATGTGCCCTGCCTGGTGTGATTCAGTGGACTGAGCACTGGACTGCGAACCAAAATGTCTCCAGTTTGATTCCCAGTCAGGGCACAGGCCTGGGTCGCAGGCCAGGCCGCCAGCTGTGGGGCGAATGAGAAGCAACCACACATTGATGTTTCTCTCCCTGCCTTTCTCCCTCCCTTCCCCTCTCTAAAACTAAATAAATTAAATTAAATTAAATTAAGAAAAGAATGTAAAAAATTAAAAGAAATGCAAATCGGAGTATGTGTAAATAAAGTTTTATTGGGACATAGCTAAGTTATCCATATATATAAGCTTTATGGCTGAGTTCAGCTACAAGGGCAGACTGAAACAGTGGTCGCTGAGACCATGCAGCCCACACACAGTCTGTGTGACGCTTCCCAGGAAAAGTGTGTCCCCTGATGTAGGCAGTTCCAGTACCCTACGTGTTTCTCTGCACTTATCAAATCTGTAATTACGTTTTTTATTTACGAATTTACTTATAAGCCTAATGGGGAGGGAGACATTGGCTCCCCGTGCCCAGATCAGTCTGTGGAAGGACTAAGAAGAGCTTAATAAATATCTGCTCACTGACTATAAAATAAATAAATGGGACTGGAGCCGCTGGGATGAAGCCCCTTAGCTTCTTTCTATGCCCTTTTATGTAGGTAAAGCAGAATATAAGAAACCCATTTCTTACAATTGAGAGCTGCTATTTAAAAGATTTGAAACTAGAAAAGCATGTCCACAGAACAGCAGCACTAGATGTTAATTTTTACCTTCGGCTCTCAAATTTCTAGATGACTCTTTCTAGCTTCCAGAGTATGATGGATGCAAGGCCCATATGGAAGTCGGGTGATTCCACTGCGACTTAACTTCTGGATCAGATGTAAGCTCCCAGGGAATGTAACTGGGCAGCATGGGGCCCAGGCATTTGTTGCTGTCTACACACATGCTACAGAGATTGTGAGGAAGGAAAGAGGTCATTAACAGGAAACACGATTTGAGAGAGCTGGAGACACTCGGAGCCAACCTCATTTGCAAAGCAACACAAACCAGCCATCCCCTGGAAGATTAAAGTATTAACACCAAACCCAGAAGGTCCCCATTATAGTTTATCTGTCCTTTTGGAGCCTAAGCCAGCCACACCGACAGGTCTCCATCCTCTCTGGGGTACGCACTAGTGGGTTTCAGAGTCGCATCCTTCTGCAGCAGTTCTCTCTCTCTGAGGGTCTGGAGTTGTGTTGTTAGATCACTCCAGACAGTGCAAGGGAAGCTCCATCTGTGAGGAACTTCCCAGCTCAAGCCTCTGTGTGCAGCTCTTGGTCCCTGCGCTGCTCTTCCAGCAAGAGAATGGAAGCAGTCCACAACCCAAGTGCATGCTGCACAGGGTTGAAACGTCCCAAAGGCCAGAGTCTGGCAAGGCATGCAATCCCAGTGTGGGACCTTGCCTCTGGGGAGCTGGCTTCCAACAGTGAAGGACCTAAGGCCCTAGTGGTCCCAGCATCTGCCACTCCTACTGGCAGATCGGCAGCGAAGGCAGGAACCGCTGTCGCCGGGCTCCCGCTGGAGAAATGCAGGGATGGCAGGAAGAACTGTCACTTGGCTACCCTGGAGCTGTCACTGACAGGCCTGCCTACCCTGGCACGCAGTGCATGTGGGCAGTAGCCACAGTGGCTTCCTGTCTAGGAAAAGGGCATGGGGCTTGCCACCTAGCCACACTCCCTGAGCCGGCTCCTCCTCTCTGCTCTCTTACCGAACCTGCCATGCTCCTGGCCAGGCGTGTCCTGGAGTGCTGGGGCAGGGGCACAGGGAATCCTCCGTTCAAGGCTGCAGGTTCAGGAACCTCCGCCTCCAGACACAGACCTCCCAGGCAGGGGATGGGGGGACAATTACCACGGCGTTTCTATGCACTCCTCCATGGGGAAGTAGGTGGAAAGGTATATCCCTCCCATCCAATCACCTCCTTAGCTTTTGGCACCAGCCCTCTGTGTCTCTTTTTGCTTTGCCTTGTGCACATTGTCCCGGTTGCCGGGCTGACGCACGCATGCGCCATCTTTGGTGCTTCTCTACCCTCCACAGGTTACTTGTCCTCAGGTTCCATGTCCAGCAAAATTGTCCTCTAGCAATGTCTTTCACTGATTATACTCTTTTGCCTCCTTACTCCTGCACTTTCTTTATTATTTGGAGCTAATCTGTTTCTTAGCAATGTCAGAGTCTTGACTTCTTACCCATTCGCAATTCAACCCTAGAATTTAGCTATGGTCTGTAAGTAGTAAGTGTATTTTTAACTCAGATGAAGATTCAAGAGCTATGCTACATAGACCTGAGTCTCCAGGGTTCTTTTCCTCCCACCTTTAAATAGGGGATGAGCTATCATGCATGCAAATGAGAGTGTGCTCAGGTGCCCTACTCTGCCCCACACTCAGTTTGGGCACTCTATAGCCCTTCTGAGCTACAGAGTCCAGAGCGAAGAGTGACCTTTATACCAAGGAGACTCGCTACTCAGGAATCGTGAAACAGTGTCTCAGCATCATAAGTGGAAGCCACTCACTTGTGAGGCAATTCCATGAAGGAAAAACTATACTCTCACTTAAATAATGACCTGAATATGGAATTGCCCTTGTTCTGATGAAATCTGGCTAATGGGTTGTAAATTTTGGCTTGGAGCTGTATTGGGAAGTAGGTCATGTTAAATAAAGGCTAGAGCCTAATAAACTTATGTGTTTTATTTAAATTCATTTAAACATATGGAATATTAGTTGGTCTACCTGGTACTGTTAGGTGATTCATTGGCCATGGTTTAATAAATGTATCGGGGCAGCTTTTATTGAGTTTTGCTGGATGGTCATAAAACCATGGTTTGTTTTCTTTGTGCATAGCAGCTCTTAATGCAAAGAGCATGTGTACCTCCAATATTCAACAGGGAAGGACTGGGGAGGTTCACCAATGGCCCCTCCAAAAGGTGACTAGTTATAAGTTTGAATAAGCTCGAAGACCCCCAAAGTGAATTTCATGTATGCATATAATAGAAACCAGACCATCCCGAATATATTCTCCAAGTGTCATAAAAGAAATCTGACCAATCATTTCTTCATGATGAGTAACTGGGAAAATCTTTGATTTGTTTATACATATTTTGTGGCCTTAGAGTTTGATCATCTAAAACCCATAAAAAAGACATGTGTGCACTTAGGGCTAGAAGGCTAGAGTTAAAATTCTCAAACCTCACTTCAGACATTCACACTTTAGCTGAGTGTACCATCTGTGAAACTAGAGTAAGGAGGATTCTGGGTTTGATTTTAAAAAGGGAAGGAGAGTTGGCAATGTTGTATATAGTTTCCTCTGGAGGAACTGATACTTTTTTCCTTGTGGACAGTGTGAATCATGTTTCCCCTTTTTCTTTAGCCTCCATGAGGTACTCAGAACTCAATTTTAATTCTACATTCTTAGATTGTTTTAAACTCGAGGGGCTGCCTCTTGAGGTTCTCACTTGAGTACCCTACAGAGTGAGCCTGTCACTCTGCCTCACTAGGCTTCTGATGCTCATTAGTAACCAGGAAACATCGGTGGTTTTCGAATCGTTTTGGAGCAGTGTTCCTTCCAGTGACCTCCTCGGGAGGGAGAAGCTTTGGGACAAGAGCCTTGTCCTCTTCCTCTCCCAGGTTCAAAAGCAACGACACCACTTTAGCTTGTCTACACCTGAAGAAAAAGACTTCCTTGGAACCAAACATAAGTGATATGGAGAACTTTTGTGCTCCATAATTTCTGAGGCCTCTTTCAGCTTTAATACCTTTTTGCATTAAGAGTAGAAATGAGTCAACTGTAACTGAAAAATGAAAAATGATTTAAAAATAACAACAACAACAACAAAAAAAAAAACAAGCACATGTAAAGACAAAAATGAAGAATGAAAAGACTGGAATTCTAATTCCGGTTCTTCCTCTAACTTGCTCTGTAATTTAGGCAAGTCATTCTTCTTTGGAACTTCAGGTTCCGCATCTATCAATTTAGGAAACCAAGTGCTGTGATTCTGCCTCCTTTCTTTCATTTGATTGTCCCAAGTATCTGCTCAGGTACGAAGTGGATCCAGTGGAAGGATACCAGGGACACACAGAGGGGAAGATGACAATGTTCCCTCCCTTGTTTTCTTTTCTGCTGCTTTATATTATGACTGGATCTATTTCAAGAAAAGTAAATAGAAGATAAGTAGAGGATTGGGTAAGTGAAGACAACATCTGAATACTGTATCATGGTGAAATGGTTTTATTTGCCCAACAGAAGATTCATGAAAACGACCTGTGAGCTTCTGACAAAGGACTGAGTCACACCAGGATTACCTCACAACACTGTAGTTTTACTTGTTTATAACTACAGGGACTGCTGACCTGTCAGAGCTCATTGGGGGGTTTCCTCCTTTCCAGCTTCTGCCTTAGTAATGCAAGGTCATGCTTTCCCCAGCCCTCCTCAGTTTCTGTAACTGTGCTGTGTGTCAAAGGCAATGGGCTGGGCAGTTTCACCAGAGTTCTTTGCAAGAGTTTCCTTTAATGAGCCTCATACACTGTGTCCTTGGGGAAACATTCTCATAAGTTACGACATATCAGAAGGTTGTCCCAAACTGTGAGCATACCTTCATCACGAATAGCTCTATTCTCAGCACTGCAAAAAGGAGGGTAATATTTTGGGCCCAGTTGGAGTGTAGGGCTTGCAAAGAGAAAACTATTGACTCAAGGATTCTCAAGAGAGCCCTAGAGGTACCCGGTGAGTATGTACTGGCTCCAGAAAGGGGTCATGTGTATAAAGGGAGGCCTTTAACAAGTGCTTGTATTGGTTATTAGCTGGTCCACTCACATCCCCACACCCACTGGCATTTGGAGTTAGATTTCAGGGCCTCTGCTGGTTTTTCCCAAAGGTGTTTAGTCCATACTTTCTCCAGTTACTTCCTGTTTGCATTAGAAGCTGTCCCTACAAGATTTTTCCTTTAAGAAGAGTTTCTTAGCTGTATCTACATTTCCTCTCACCACCTCATCACCTTCAGTGCCCTCTTTTTTGCATATGACTTTTATGTCCAATTCCTTGCCACTAACATTATAAGATCTCACCACTTCTCCATCAGTCCCATGGTCATAAAGGAGAATCTCTTTACAATATTAGTGAAAGGTAGACTATTATAGTCAGAGTCATCCCTTGGCATATGGTGGGAGGGTGCTTTTCATAGACATCAGGCATTTGGAAGCTGGGCAGTAATTACAGAGGCAAACACTGGAAAAGAAGTATTTCAAAGGAGCTTGTAACCATTAATCAGCAAGTCAAGGAAATAGAACAATTTCTTTGCCTTCTACACATATACAGGCTCTGGGTGGTTGTGTTGCTCCTTGTGACATTTTCTCTCCCTCAAGATTCTTCCTGATGATGTACATTTAACCTAGTTGTTCAACCAAACTCAACCTAGTTTCTTTAAAAAAAAAAAAAAAAAAGACTTTATTTATGTACTTTCAGAGAGGGGAAGGGAGGGAGAGAGAGAGGGAGAGGAACGTCAGTGTGTGGTTGCCTCTCATGTGCCCCCTACCGAAGACCTGGACTGCAGCCCAGGCCTGCGCCCCGAAGGGGAATTGAGCAGCTGACCCCTTTGTTCACAGGCCTGTGCTCAGTCCACGGAGCAGCACCAGCCAGGGCTCACCCTAGTTTCTTAACAAAGATATTCGTAGAACTTAGGTTTTAATTTAAAGTTATCAGATTGATTTACCTGGAAAATATCTTATTCCCTTAATATTGGCTCAGGACACTAATATTTATTAAAACATCTACTTGTAGATATTATATCTACTCTATGTCATCAATTTGACCTGCAGTATGTCTAGAACGTTATAAGAGTAAAGTCTGAAATGAGAGAGTTCTACAGTGTGAAACAATGAAAATTAATTGTCTGCTTTAATTTTGTTTTAATTTAGGGATAGGTTTTCCACTGAAAGGGTAAACCTTGTGAGAAATGTTAACACTATAAGGAGGAAGCAGTTGCAAAAAAACTAATCAAAAGTATACTTTGTGCTTTTATTTACAAAATATTTCCTTTTAACCATTTATACAAAGGTGTCAATAATAATCTGCTGGAATAATTTGATGCATAAGTATTCAGTATGCACATCTTTTAAACTATTACTTTGAAGTGCTGATCATTGTATTTATTTGAGGCCCATACTTTTGTAGCATTTCCTGATCAATTTCTGATAGAGCGATGGCTCCTAAGGGACCATGATATAAGGAAGTAGAAAGGAAAGTGACAGTCTACCACACTCTACCCAGAGATCTTACTTTTTTTTTTTTAAATTACACACTCAACATTATAGACTCTCATTCGAAATTAATACATTATTAGTACATATGCCTCTTTTGGGTCTGAATGGCTTCATGAACAGGTTTTCTGAGTCTGCCTCCCACTTCAGTAGGCAGTCTCCAAGGTTCTGGTGTAACCGGGCTAATTATAATTCCTGGACCCACAACGGCTCTGCCCACCTGCAGGCTCCAGTTTCTTGCTGGTCTTCCTCAGGTAAATGCAAAAGGTAGAAATCCTTTGGCTGGGGATTTGCGAAGAATGTGGGCAGGGAGGTGGAGTATGTGGAATGTTACCTCTTTCTGTCCTACAAGGGGGGGGGGGGGAACAGGCAAAACTAATTAAATTGGTGTTAAAAAATGTAACTCTAAATTCACATTTCTTTCCTTAGCAAAGTAATATTGGTACAGACACTAAGCATGTTTCAAAACACTTACTAGACAACACTTGGTAGTTGGAGTTGCCTATTAAAGGAGATATAAAAAAAAGCATCTGGATATCTGTGAAAATGGACTTCATTTCCATATGTTTACAATGCAATGGTTACCAGATGTCCATTTTAAGGGATTTTTTAAAAACAGTACCTTTTAAAGGACAGTGAGCTCATTCAGTACTTTCTTTTCTAGAATTTCCTCTCACAATTTATATAACTACTTTATGAAATTAATGAAGAAATATATTTTAAGCATATATCTGCTGCGAAAAATAATGCAAAATATCCTAGTACAAAGCAAAACAATGTAAGAAGCCATTAATAGGAAGTCTTAGGAAATCATTTAAAATCTGAATTTAAGTTTACTCCAAATCCCAGTAGAATCAGAACCAAACAAAAATAAATCTGAAAGTACCCAAGATTCTTTTCCTTAAACATCACTGTAAGTGTGATGTTTTGTAAGATCAATACAAAATTGCATTCCATAATAACATGTTGTGTTTTCTTGCCATACACACTTTTTATTAGCACTGACAAATATTTTAGACCCATGCTGCATAAAATTGCCGCAATTTCATTCATTTTGTTGGTCAGTACAAACCTGTAACATTTTTTAACAAATGTCAAGAGAAAAACGTTCTAGTCATTTACTTCCTTAGGAAACAGTGTAAGTAGAGACGCTCCTCAGCTATTCGCTGACTAGCAGCAAGGGAAATTCATCTCTGAATGATACGCTGACGTGGCCAGGAAATGGAAAACACTCATCGATACGCGGTCTAGGCAGTCATTCATGTGCAAGGAGGTGATGGAGACTGGAAAGACTAATTCTCCCAAATTTCATAGTTCCTAGAGAAGCTTGTATACTGCAATTGGAAAAACCAGTTAGTTGTCATTTAAACAATCTCCTTTACTATTTTGGGGGGGTACCAATATGAAAAATATATTGGAAGTTAATAAAAACTGAGCAAAAAAATTATATTTTATAACTTGTATCTCTACTGTGAAAAAGAAACAAAAGTCACCATAACATATTTTTTCTAGCACATTCTGCTAAATTGTAACAATGCAGATATCTTTGATACCATGCAAAAGCAGGACATTATATGTGAGACAGAAGAGAGGTCTTTGGTGCTGGCCTCAATCACAGGAAAACCAGAGCTCGGATGAACCTGAAATAAAAGGATCTGATAATTTTTAAGTATGTTACAGCTTTATGTTTCCTAAAATTCATCAACAATGTTGCAGGGCAAATAGAAGCTAGACCTGCGGTGAAGCTTTTTTTTTTCATTTCTTGACTCCGATTTGGGTCTAGGGGTCTCTTTCAGCTCTCTCTCTCTCCTCAGTCTAGTGAACCAATTTAATTTTGCAAGCACTTATCAAACTGCACTTGGGTGACTCCCAGGCCCATGCAATGGGAACTACTGAAGGAGAGGTCAAAACAATGTGAGCCATAACCACAAGGTGCTTACAGACAAGACAAAGATCCATATGAGGAACAGGAAATTTGCTTGTAACTTCTTGGTGACTGAGGTTTGGTGGAATACTCCAAAATGCTTGATGGATCCTAATTTTGAGATGCTCAGCTGTTCATTATCAGAGGGGTGAAATATACAGCAGCACTTATTTCCGGAGTCTTCCCTCAGAAGTTATTAATAGAGAACTGTGTGTGAGAAGGTTGGGAAATTATGGACTAACAATCAAAGCGCCAGCCGGTCTTGCCATTTGCAAGGCTTTTTCAACAACATTTTTACATGTATTCAAAAAGTGCAAACTTTTCTTCAGAAAAAAATGTAGAGATCTTCAACATGAATTTATTATGTTTCGGTTGAGCGTACAGAAGTGTTGATGTTCAGGCTTTGAGGACAGGTGGGTGTGTTAAAGTCGTTCCCATTTGTATTAGGCACACCGTTTTCTGGCTAGCAGGATACTTCAGCTGGATTCTCCTCAACCATATTTCCAAGGTTAGAAAAGGAAAAAAAAAAGCTGTCTTATCCTCCGCAGGAATTTGACAATTGAAGACCATACCAAATAAATACTGTGAAAACCTGTATGGCATTCTGGTTTAGGAACTAACGTGATAATAAATACCTTGACTAAACAGAGTAATCAGGCCTAACCTAGTGTGGTTTCAGCAAACCTTTGTTGCTCTGAACCAGGGTGTGGCCAGATAGTCTCGTCAATGAAAAGTCAATATTTGACCAAAGCTTTGGCTCAGTGCCCCGGTATGAATTCCACTTCAGGGAAGGAGCATGGCCAGAGAGCCTGCTGCTAACAGCCCCTCCTTTTTTTT
The DNA here is from genome assembly GCA_004024845.1 of Tonatia bakeri. NCBI lineage: Eukaryota > Metazoa > Chordata > Mammalia > Chiroptera > Phyllostomidae > Tonatia > Tonatia bakeri. The sequence goes on from PVIA01002166.1 coordinate 118,201, forward strand.
TTTTTACTTTATTTCAGTCTTCCCTCTATTCCACTCCTTTTGCTTTCCGGCTCTCCAACTCTACATGCCCTTTATCTTCTCCGGTCCTTTTTCTAGTCATTGGTTCTCAAACGGGGCTACTGATTAAAATAGCAAAGGAATTAATCACTCTCATGTAAAAACCTTGGCTGAAACTTGGAAACAATCAACAGCAAAGGAAGAAAAGTGATGAGCTGAGCGATTACTCACATCCTGTTGTTAAACGTTATGTACAGCTCATGGAAATGACAGCGCTGCATCAATACTATTGCCCACACCGTGATGTCTCAGGAGGAAGTCAGGTGCAGGGAAAGGTGACCTTGTCACATGGGTGTGGACAGGTGAGATGTAATGTACGTTGCTGCCCATGTTATTTGTATTCAGTTTCTATGTGTTTTTTTTTCCTGGGCACATTTTTAGAACCGTTTTTCATGTTTCCTGGGCTGAAGTAAAGTAGATTAAACCCTAAGGTAGGCTATATTGCCCAGAGAAAAACAAAGAAAACGGGGGTGATGGCCCTCAAGATCCAGGTTCCTCTAGTTTTGACTTTGCAACCAACTGACGCAGGCAAGTTGCAACCTCTCAGTGTCTCATTTTCCTCACCAGTCAAATGAGGATAATATTGCCTGCCCAACCCACTCACCTCGCAGAGTGATGATAAGAATCAAGAGAGATAATAGATATGAAAAGATTTGAAGTTAAAAGTGCTGTGCAAATGTAGGTGATTATTATGGGGGAAAAAAAGGCTGCCGTAGGCAACTCAGCTGGAAAAACTGTGGGCTGGTGGAACTGCAAGGAGCCTGAGAAATTGAGTCCAACCCCCTAATTTTGCAGATGGGAAAACTTTGACCCAAAGAGTAGTGAAATGCACAGATAATTCCCATAATTTGAGATAATAATAATAATTAGAGGGCTTATTCTAGGGCAGACAGTGTGCTAAGGGCTTTACATACATTATTTCATTTAATCTTCTCAACGTCCCCATTTGGTAGGTGTGAGACTCAGGTAACTGATCTCCCCCCAAGGTCACATTATAGTGACTGGTAAGGGCTGTGATTCCAAGTGCAGAGTTTGTGACACCAAAGCCAATGCTCTTAACCACCTTGCTATGACGTCTAATACTTGTGAATCCTTTTTATCCCCCAGGCTGACTAATGAACATCAAAAGGAAACCTCTTTCTTCTCCCTGAAAGAAATTACTCAGCCAATAGATAGAAAGCTAGCAGAACAACAAGTCCATATAGAATGGGCCACATATAGGACTGAGGTGCTTCCTACTTCGTAAGATTTAATCACACATCTTGAATATCTTTCCCTTTTGGGATTCTATAACTACTACCTATGTATCTGTAATAGATGCAGTAGTCCACAAGCAACATTAGTTTACTTGTTTACAATCTATAAGCTCTTTATCATAAAGCATAAGCAGTTTAAAATAGAAAGCTTTCATAACACAAGAGTTGCCTATGATTTGCCATTTGCAGATATAGTAGCCAGCATCTCACAGTGAACAGTTATAATCTATATAACCAGTAGGATATTGCAGAAATAATGGACTGTGATTTCATTTCAAGTTCAATGTGTATGGATATTTCTAGTTTCAATATTAGTCCTATGCTTTTCAGAACTACTATGGGCCAATAACTCCTTTTGTGCTTCTAGTTTCCTCTTTTTCTAAGGAGAGTGTCTCTAGCCGTTAGATTATGTCTGTTGCACCATTGTAGGATAGGTGAGTGGGGAGGGGACAGATAGCATGGGTCTAAGCCTTTAGTTCATAGAGGAATTGTGTCTGGACCCAACTCAGGAGATGAGACTGTGGACTTTGAGTTAATGATCTACTGGGATGAGACTCTGGGGAGCCTTGGAAAGGAATGAATGCAGTTTGCCTGTAGGAGGATATGAATCATTGGGGACCTGGGAAGACTGTGGTAGCCAACTTCCATGTTGATGCCCCAGATGGTTCTCACTTCCTATTACTCATGTCCTTGTGTAGTCCACTTCTACAATGAACAACACTGACTTCTAAATGCCACAGCTCATCATGCACATGCTGGCGGTAAATTTTGAGACTAGATCCAATAACTAGTCATTACACTTTCTGTTGTGCTCTCTCCTGGATCACTAGCTCTGGGAGAAGCCAGCAGTCATGTCACAAGGACACTCAAGCAGCCCAAAGTAGAGGGCCATGTAAGGAGGAACTACAGCTGCCCACCACCAACCATTATTAACTGGCCAGCCCTATAAGTGAGCCACCTTTGAGACAGACACTCTGGGTCAGATGACTACAGCTCCAGCCAACATTTCATTGTAACCTTAGGAGAGATTCTGAGCCAGACCCCTCCAGCAAAGCCATTCCTGAATCCCAGACCCTGTATGAAATATGCATTTTTATTGTTGTTTTCAGCTGTTAAATTTGGGGCAAAGATGTGTTACAGAGAAATAGAAACAGCAGAATATTAAAACATGCTTACTTCAACCAAGTAACTGACTTCAGAGATTGGTTTTCAGCCGTAATTTTAGGATCGAGGAAGCCAAAATGGCAGGTGGGAGTATTTATTTCAAGTGCTGTCTGTATGTGTCTGTGTGTCTTTGTGTATGTGTGTATCCCTGAACTATTACAAATTGTTATGTTTCTAGATGTCCTTAGGTTTGCTGTCATTTGTTTTCCCTACCAATTTCTCCTGGCCTTGAGGATAACTAGTTACTTAACTGCTAAAAACTCCCAACAGTGGTATTTGCAAGGAATAGAAACCTGTGAACAGATTAAAAGTAACTTTAGGGGCTTCTTTTTATTCTCCCTTCTGTTTACTATTTGTGCTGAAGGACTTGACCTCATCAGAATTTTCAGGAGAAAATTAAATGTGTCATGTGCAGCCGATAATTAACCTCTGGAGTGGGCTTATTCTCACTGCGTGCCTCCTCTCCATGCCTCCATTCTGTAAAAACTTGAAGCAATATCCACTCTCTTAAATCAGGAATTTTTAAAATCTCATGTTTGTGCTCAGGCTGGTGTGGCTCAATGGACGGAGCATGGGCCTGTGAACCAAAAGGTCACTGATTCGATTCCCAGTCAGGGCACATGCCTGGGTTGTGGGCCAGGTCCCCAGTAGGGAGCATGTGAGAGACAACCACACATTGATGTTTCTCTCCCTCTCTTTCTCCCTCCCTTCCCCTTTCTAAAAATAAATAAGATTTTTAAAAAATTTTGTGGTTTTTTTTTCCTTAAAAAACAAAACTTTTGTCTCTGAGATCCAAATTCTAAATGTTTTCAGGGAAGATTACTGACATTGACATTTGTGGTAAGAGATCATGAAATTTATGAAATACTCTCAGTACATTTCAGAGACTATATAATCCTCAAATACAAGTGGAGAAGAAGAACAAGGTCCATGATGCAGGAGGTTATGAGAATTTATTTAAACAACCAGAACTACTTAAAGGAAATTTATGATTCCCGGACATTTCCAAAAATTTCCCATAGATGATATTTTCTTCTTCTTGTTCATGACTAGTCTATTTCTTGCATTAAAAAAATCTGTTTGGGACTCTTCTTAAGCCCTAAACCTTTTAAGTCACCACACAAAAGGGACATACAACGTAGATGGTACTAGTACTCCCAGCTCAGAAAAAAACAGAGCCCCAGAAGATTTGCACTGCGATTCAACTCCTGACTTGTCCTCTTTAAGGAATAGTCAAATGCTGTATCTGCAGAGAAGGGCTTAGTAGTTTTTCTGTTGCTCAAAAGTGAGCATGGAGAACAAAAGGTGGGTAGAAGAGGTTGAGAAGTGGAAGATGCACTATCATGCAGAATAAACAAATAGTTTTTCCTAAAACGAGATTTGAACAAAGACAATTAATTTTACTTTAACTCATATTACTTTATTATTGGTTAATAAATGTCTATCCCAACAGAAGATAAACTTTATGTCAAATATTTTTTATTAGTATAAATAAGAATGGACTATTGAATTAAAATAGTATGTCCCTGTAATTCAATTGTGTCTGATTCTCATTAAGGCCTAAACCTTTTTTGGTTTAATTTTGACTATCATGCATCATGGTATATATACACATGTGCACATGCGTGCTTTTTCGAATTGTGTAATATATATATAAAGGACACTAGTCCTAAGTGTACAGCTAGATGAATTATATGTATGATTCCATTCATGGAACTACCACCCAGAAAACCATAATAAGAAGCTCCCCCAGGCCCCCCTTTCTTGTTGGTAATCAGCCACCTGTAACCCAAGGCCACAACTATTCTTGCTACTACCACCAAAGATTAATTTCACATGGACACAAAAAAATCACATACCCCTTCCAACCGGTGAGAACGGCCATCACAAACAAATCAGCAGACAACAAGTGCTGGAGAGGCTGTAGAGAAGGGGGGACCCTAGTGCACTGTTGGTGGGAATGCAGACTGGTACAACCACTGTGGAAAGCAGTATGCAATTTCCTCAGAAAACTAAAAACAAAACTGCCTTTTGACCTAGCAATTGCACTCCTGGGATTACACCCTGAGAATCTTGAAGCACCAATTTAAAAGAACCTATGCACCCCAATGTTCATAGCAACACAATTTACAATTGCCAAGTGCTGGAAGCAACCTAGGTGTCCATCAGTAAATGAGTGGATCAAAAACCTATGGTGCATTTATAAATGGAATACTGCAAAGCACAAAGAAAGAAGGAGCTCCTACCCTTTGCAACAGCATGGGTGGATCTGGAGAGCATTATGCTAAGTGAAATAAGTCAGGTGGTTAAAGACAAATACCATATGATCTCACCTATTAGTGCAACCTAATCAACAAAACAAAGAAGCAAGCACAATATAACCAGAGACATTGAGATAAAGAACAAACTGAAAGTAAACAGAGGGGAAGGGAAAGGGGGATAACAGGAGAAAGAAAGGGAAGGTGGTCAAGGAATACGTATAAAGGACCCATGGACAAAGCCAAAGAGGGGACAGGATTGAGGGTGGGAGGTGGGGATGGGTGGAGCTGGGGGAAGTGAAGGGGGAAAATGAAGACAACTGCACTTGAACAGCAATTAAAAAAGAAATATCTCAAAACCTCGCTAACAGTAATTTATTTGTTATTTCATGGCTTATATGAATTGGAAGTGATTACATCATAAAGCTGGTGGAGAAACATTTGTTATAAAACCTTCTCCTTGTACTATGCTGCTTCCTTATCATTCCGAGGATATAAGGACAGCAAAGTTGACTATTAGAAGTCCATATCGGACTATAGGGAAAAATGAAAATGCATATCTGTGTGCTTTAAATTTCTTAAAGATTTTATTTATTTATTTTTAGGGAGAGGGGAAGGGAGAGAGAAAGAGAGGTTGAGAAACATCAGTCGATTGCCTCTTGCACGCACCCCAACTGCAGCCCACTGAAAATCAAACCAGTGTGACCTTTCCCTTTGTGAGATGACACTCAACCGATTAAGCCATACTGATCAGGGTAATCTGTGTCCTTTAAATGAAAGTCTATCTTAGTCCCATGGGTGATATTTGAACTTTGTAAGTAGGTATAATCGTGTTGTTCAAAATCACCACGAATAGGAGTAAAAACAGAACTGTGTTGCATAGTACCAACGTGCCATACGTTTCTTTTTAACAAAAACAACAAATCAAAATCCCAGACGTGCAAACTTTCCAGACAGAAAGAGAGACAGATGGACTGAGATTGAGAGAAACCAAGATATTATTTTTTAAAAAACATAAACTACTAAAAACATTTTTGGTGTTGTTTGAAATGAGTTCACTTAGCTTGACCTTCATGCTTTCAGGCTGACCAACCCTGTGCACTCAATGTCCAGGATGCATTTTAGCTGACGCTTGCTCGGTGGGGGGAGCATCATCACTGCTGAGGCAGGATGTCTGCTTTGCATATTGCAGGAGAAAAATGCACCAGATATTTCCCTCTCACATTCTCAAAAAAAGGTTCATTTTGTGTTATTCTTGGGGAAGAGAAAAGTTAAAAATAAATTACTCAGTAAAAGCTTAGTGTTTCACCTAAGTCTTTGTAAATAGCCTGCAACTTAGAGACAGTGAATTAAGAATTGCATGTTGAATTAGAAATTAAAAATAGATGCAGTAGTGAGAAATTTATTTAAGGCCCTGCCTACACTGCAGTTAAAATCGTATTTGCAAAATTTAGGATGATTCTTGCTAGCACGCTGTTCACACAATTTCTCTAGTCAGAAAAGAGAAAAGTTCAGGAATTTCTTTTTGGTTTATATTTTAACCACTGATTAATTTTCTTACTGTTATAAATGATGTGTGTATTTACCCTTTAACATGGATTTATTCTTTTGTTCATTTTATAAGGAATTAGGTCGAGGAGAGTAGGAAGTAGTAACATTTAAAATATATGAACATTTCATAGAATATAACCTTACATCAATGTGTTTGAGCTCAATTTTCATGATCAGTTTTACATATAGAGTATTGAAGTGCAATTCTAGTGAAATAATGAAGGGGGCTGTTTAAGTTATAATATCAATGTCCATAAGTAAGATGGCTTGTTCTTTCCACATACACACGCAAACACACACAGGCAAGTATAAACTTTGGAATATATTATCAAATAATAAAGGGGACTACTTTTTAAAGGTATATTTTATTGATTATGCTATTACAGTTGTCCCATTTTTTCTCCCCTTTATACCCCTCTGCCCTGCACTCCCCTTCTCACTAGCATTCCCCATCTTAGCTCATGTCCATGGGTTGTACATATAAGTTATTTGGCTTCTCCATTTCCCATACTATTCTTAACCTCCACCTGTCTATTTTATGCCTAACAATTATGCTTCTTATTCCCTGTACCTTTTCCCCCCATTTTCCCCTCCCCCTTCCTGCTGATAATCATCCTTGTGATCTCCGTATCTGTGATTCTGTTCCTGTGCTAGTTGTTTGCTTAGTTTTAGTTTTTGTTTTTTAGGTTCGGTTGTTGATGGTTGTAAATTTGTTGTCATTTTACTGTTCATAGTTTTTGATCTTCTTTTATTTCTTAGATAAGTCCTAAAGATTACTACTTCTGTAAGAACACAAATCCAAGAATTATATGCCCTCAAATATCCTATTTCATACATTTATGTTCATAAATTAAAACATGACAGTGTTTTACCAATAGATCTCAGAAAACTATCCTTTACTAGAATAGATATAGTTAATATCTCCATATATATCTGGACTGGAAAATTCCCTGACACCATTGAAATAAGTTTAAGTGAGCATGTTGATAATAATTTCTGTTCTCTAAACTTTCAGAAAGGATCTTTTTTATTCTTTATTAGCTTTAAGGCAATAAGGGCAATCTCTTGACAATTAATTAATTAATCCACAGTGTAAGGTTTCTCTAAATTACAGACCCTGACTTATAAATTTGCTATTTATGTATTTTATTGCACGGTGTTTGCCTCTCATCTTCAAAGCGGTAAAGGGCTTGCCATCCAATCTTTCTCTTCCCCTCTTTCACACCGATTCCTCTCCCAGAGGTGGGCCACGCACTAGCTGTGGTCTTCCAGCCTCTGATCTACCACCTTTCACAGTTCAGGTACTTCCCCTTTAGCTGGTATTTATTGTGCGTACAATAGCCCTTTTAATTCCTTTCCCCCTTCAGCTTTATGCCAATGCTTTACTGCAGGAAAACATTTCATGTATTTTTCTCCCTCATGTTCTCTCCTCATTGTAATCTCAAAGATAAAGATAATTTTAATCATAAGTGATAACTCCCACACTCGTACAGTGGAAAGCCATGAGTTTTAAAGTAAGTTTAAATATCATGTAGAACTATTTCCTTTGCCTTCTAAATCTCTTGAAAAGATCCAGAAATTCTCAACAGATGTTTCGCAAATCTCCACTGAACTCTAAGTCATTTAGTAAAACCAGCTTTCCTTCGAATAGCTGCATCAGAGCTGAGGATAGATGAAAATCGTTATTAAGTAACATTGTTTTTTTCTGTTTCATTTCATTACTATTATAGAAATAGCACTTTATTTTTTATTGTAAGTTATTTTTTATTGGAAGTTAAACAACTTCAGCCATACTGAGGTTTAAACAGGCACTTCTGAGTTAGCCTTGACCCTTACAATTTATGCTTTCCTAATCTTATGCCTGGAAAGGTAAAATAGCATCCCACATAGCTGCTGTCCTTGCTCCTCTCTTTGCCATTCCCGCTATTTCTCACCCACCAGTCAGAGTGATCATTTTAAAGGGTTACCTATGCATGTAAAAAATGTCCAAACTGGTAGAGAATTTTTGTGTTTATTTGCACCAAACTGATGTGTGCCAAGGAGCAAGACCTCAAATGTTCTGGAGAATAAGAATTTTGCAATTTTTTAAACTCATTTTGAGTCAAGGAAGGAATGTAAGGAAGAGTACATGAAGGCAGAGATTGGATTATAGCACATAGTAGAAGGTGGGGTCTGAAAAGGTAGTCAGGGACCAGGTGAAGAGTCCAAAGGGGACATTTCAAAAATGTACTCGTCAGCCTGGGTGTGCAGAAACCATGCGCAATGCTTGCTTACAGCAAAAATAAGCTTCTCACTAAAGAAGTTATATGTCTGGGGCATGACATGCAGCTGTTGACCTGCTAATTAGGAATTTATGATCAGATCATCCTATGAGGTTAGTAGTTTCTATGGAATCCCTTTTTTTGTTCACACATCAGAACTTGTCACTCCCATGGCCTCAGCACTCCAAAAGTACCATATTTAGGATAAATCCAAAGGCCTCATAAAATCTCTAGCTCACCAGATGTTAGATAAAGTGGTCCTATATTACTGCTCCAATGTATGTCCTTCAATTCTTCCTTTCCCTCATTACTCTTTGGACAAACTGACCTGTTTGCTCTTCTTCTAAAATATCAAGTCTTTCTAAAAGTCTACCTCCAAATTTTCTCAGATCTGGACTCATATGTCAACTCAGACTGGTTAAAATTGTAGGTAATCCTTCAATAGACAGATTGTGAGGGACTGAATTATGTGAGATGGATCTGGTCAAAGAAAAAGACATTTGGAAGTAACTGACTAGAGATAACATCAAGGCAGTGTGTGGGTGAATGTCTAAGAGAAACCATGAGAGAGAGAGAGAGAGAATGAAAGAGAGAGAAAGAGAGAGAGGGAGAGAGAGAGAGAAGGCAGAGGACCTGGCTTGGGAACAGCCCACAATTAAGGGGCCTGAAAGAAGAGGCAATGAAGGAAAGAGGGAAGCAATGACATGGGAATTGAAAAAAAAGTAGATGGATAATCAAGTGAAATGTGAGGATCAAGGGAAAAGCCATTGGCTTTGCTGACATCTTATATTGTTTCAATGTGAAAAATGTCTTTTGTACTTCAAATAGCTGTTGTAACTAGTGAATTTTTGAACTCCTGAAAGTATCTCATATACTGACGGAGTAAATCTTCTGTGTGTCCAGCACTACCCATGTAGGCGATTCTCACTTGTTCTTGATGATATGCACAGCAGTGAGAAAGTCTACCCACAATCCCATTGTCCCTGAGAGGGGTTCTTCGTAACCACTTCTTCTAAAAGAGAGAAGCAGTTGCATGTAAGGGAATTGGGGGCATCAGGAGATACTCACAGAATAATATTCAAATCAAGAGGAAAAGAATTTGCTTATTTTATGTTTAAAAACATTTTCTTACTCTTTGTGTGCTATGTTTGAGAAGTAGTCTATAAAAAAGTAGGTTAACATCTAACACATTACCACCAAATCCCTCCTGGGATGTGATAGACTAAATCAGCATGCCTATTAGGAAAAGAACTGCTTTTACCCACTGTCAGTATTGTGGAAGTCCTATATTCAAGCAAAGCTATAATTACATGTAATTAACTTTTTCATTTTCAACTAATTAAATTAAATGAAGACCTGAAAATCCATCATCTCTGTATAACAGTATATTGAAGCTTGAAAATTTGAAAATTTAATCAAAAAAGCATATCTATTTTGGAGCTCTCTTATACCTCTAGTTACCAAAAATAGTCTACTGACTCCAGAATAGAATGCCAGGCTTTGAAAGTATGTAGTATTAGGTTGACTATAAGTTCGCTGTCATATTTTTAACATGTATTTGAAAATTCAGCTCCTGAAATTTCTAAAGCAGTGAAATTTGTAAATTGAAAACAACATAAATAATGCACAATGATTCAAAAAAATCAAAACAAAACAGAAGGCATCTAAACAAAGACAAGTGAAAAGCTACCACATCCTTATTGATTGGCAGAACTGATTTCCATATAAATGTATATGCTCATTTAACTTAATTTTGTCAGTCTTACGTCTGCTAAGAACCAGGTTGTTTTCAAATATCCTTTTGCAATTTCAGATGACAAATTTTGTGTTATAGATAGAGAAACAGGAATACTTTATATTTTAATATGACATAATCCTAATGTGTATGTAGAGAATGACTTTGCCATCAACATGGACTTCATTTAGAAAATGTAAATTAAAATTGATCATAGAAGAATACCTAATGTCAGAGAAGAAAAGAATAATGATTACATAAAAATACTTTCGAAAGGACATGGGAAAATCCTATAATGAAAATGTCTATGGCAAAAAAAGTCTACAGAAACAATAAAGAATTATTTTTCTTTTGCATTTCTCTGATGGCTAGTGGTGTTGACCACCTCTTCATATGTCCATGGGCCCTCTGTAGGTCCTCTTTGGAGAAGTTTCTGTTCAAGTCCTCTGCCCAATTTTTAATTGGATTATTTGTCTTCCTGGTGATGAGTCATTGAGTTCTTCATATATTTTGGAGATTAAACACTTATCTGATATATCATCAGCAGATATGTTCCTCCATAGAGTTAGTTCCCTTTCCATTTTGATGATGGTTGCTTTAGCCGTGCAGAAGCTTTTTAATTTGATGTAGTCCAATTTGTTCATTTTTTCCTTTATTTCCTTTGCCCTAGGAGATACAGCAGCAAAAATACTAATATGTGAGATATCTGGAATTTTACTGCCTCTGTTCTCCACTATCACTTCACACTGGCCAAAATAGCTTTCATTAGCAAATCAACAAACAAGTGCTGGCGAGGTTGTGGAGAAAAAGGAACCCTGGTGCACTGTAGGTGGGAATACAGACTGGTGCAGCCAGTGTGGAAAACTGTATGGAATTCCCTCAAAAGTTTAAAAATGGAACTGCTTTTTGACTCAGTGATTCCACTGCTGGAAATATACCCTAAGAATCACAAAATACCAATTCAAGAGAATTCATGCACCTTTATGTTCATAGCAGTGCTATTTACAATAATCAAGGGGTGGAAACAGACTGAGTGCCCATCAGTAGATGAGTGGATCAAAATATGGTGGTACATTTACACAATGGAATACTATGCAGCAGAAAGAAAGAAGGCATTGCTGCCTTTTGTGACCACATGGATGTAACAGGAGACTATTTTGCTAAGTGTAATAAGCCCATTGGTGAAAGACAAATATCGTATGATCTCACTTATAAGAGGAATCTAATGAATAAAATGGACTAATGAGCAAAAGAGAACCAGAGGCATGGAACCATGAAATAAACTGACAACTGTAAGAGAGGAGGGGGGAGGTAGGAGCTGATGGAAAGGTGAAAGGATTAGTCAAAGAGTGTACACAAAGGACCTGTGGACATCGACACCAGTGTGGGGATCGACTACAAAAGTGGGGAAGGGTTGGGTGGGCAAAGGCGAAAAGGGGAAAAGGGGACATCTGTGATAGCACAAGCAATAACACAGCAAAAATAAAAAAATGATATTGCATTTTGTGTGTGTATGTGGGTATATGCTTGTTAAAGACTGAAATGGCATATACCAAAATGCAATATGTTGGGATTAAGATTAATTTTTCACTTATTTGCATTTTTCAGAATATGCTGCATTGTACCTATATTTTTTTGGTGTTCATTTCATAATAATTTATGGAACTATATGCCAGACACCTTGTAAACAATCTATCTGAAGGTAAACCAAGCTGACACAATGCCTGTCTACACAGGGCTGATATTTATGACACAGAGATTCCCGCGAGAGCACAGACGATGGAGACAAGCTGCGTGGGCTCACACCCCAGCTCTGCCGCTTGCTGGGGGTGACTGTGGATGTGCTATTTATCCTCTCTGTGCCTCAAGAGTCCTCATAACTAGTAGAGAGATAGTAATAATAATAATAATAATAATAATACCCATATCATAAGGTTGTTTTGAGAAATAAGTGAGTTAACGCCCACAAAACACTTAAGTCATGCTAGCATCTGGTAAGCCTTTTGTATGTGTAAGCTACTCTTATTACTATTATTATTATTAACTACATTTTAAAATCCCTGATATTAAATAGACAAGGAGTTTCATTTCTCCTTTTTTTTTCTGTTTTAGAAAAGGAGCCTGATTAGAGAGAACCAAAACCTTTACTCTGCAAACTCTATAAAGTACAATGGAATTTAAGAAGTGGTAGTTAAATGGAGAAAAATTTCATATAATCAAAACCTTATTTATTATAAGGAATGTGTTCAGGTTTTACTGCAAAACTTATCATTGCAGATACATTAGTATTTCCATTTCTGCGTTTACACAGTAGTCAGAACACACTTGGCCCATCAGAAAATAAGGAAAATTTTTCCAACCCATTTTTAATAAGGGAAGAATAATTATACTTAATGGACTTGATATAAAGCAGAGCTATAAGGTATGGGAAGAAAGAATGCTTTGAAGATATGTAATTATTATTTGTAAAATGGGTCTAATTCCTACTTCCCTACTTACCAGGTTTAATTAATCACCGTGCTGACTGCGTGCCCTGAGGTAGGGCAAATGCTGCCAGTTACTTTGTTTGCAAACTGCAATTTGAAGTTTTCAAATTTTATCCCCATGAGATAAAGAGTGTTGAGAGGCGGGATGGTGGGAGGGATGGAGTATTAACCACAGTGAGTGATTTACCTTTAAAGTCAAAACAGCTATTCTGCCAACAAACAACACAAAACCAGGACAATTTCTCAGTGATGTTGTTGTTAATGAAAACTAACAAAAAAACTGGGCCTGAGGGTGACAGTCTGTTTCTTATGCTTATTTACTATTGAACCATTTATCATTAATTACTCTGCCAGTCTTAGCTGAAGCTACCACGGTCACGGAGACACGCGTCCTGCGTCAGGCTCTGCACTAACTCCAGTTCCCGTAGGCAGACATGAGGAGGGTCTAGCTCCGTCTGCCAGACGCTGACAGTCTAGTAGGGAAACAGACATGAGACAAAGCCATTACTGTTCAATAAATGATTAATAGAGGTGAATTTTAAACAAAGCTGTGCTTTTCTTCCTGGCACTATATACGTGACATTTTCATGGCACCTTGGGTTGTCATAAAACTTCAGTAGAATCCATACATGTCTATAGATATCAGCATTGATTTCTATAATACATGTGCAATTCAGGCAAATATTTGAGGTTTAGCTCGGGAATCGAATACAATAGGAAGGTCAGGGGTGGGGTGGGGGGTGTTATTTCTAGGCAGGGCTTTTTTTAAGCTTGTAGTATTGGTGCTCACACGTCCATGCACTGGACTCCTTGTTTGATGGACTTTTAAAGACTTCGACCTTACTTGTACCACCTGTGTCCCCTTCTTTGCAAGGATGTGAACTTGATCTTTGTACAATTGAGTCAAAACAGAAACATTCATTTATTTGGGCAAAACTGTGTCAGTGATGCTGTGAAGGGAAACTGCTGGAATTCAGGAACAGAACAACAATAAGGGCCCTTGTTAGTAGGGTAATAATCTCTCTCTTAAGCTGGTGTATGAGGCACAAGCTTCTTAATCCTTTCAAAGATCCAAGTTTTATTTTACTGAAAAATTGGATAAATATAGACTTTTCTTATCCATAGTCTAATAACTTCTTCCACACTTAAAAACTGAATGTTAGCTTTGTGATAAGCTGTTTCTTATAAACTGATACGTGCACAAAGTAATGATTTTTGTCATACCTAAAGTATCTTATTCTGAAAATCTCAGCAGAGGATATTAAAAGAACAATCTCTGACAATCTTTTCTTGAGCCTCATGTCAATTCCCATTCTCAGTTTAAACAGAACTAAATTAGTCTGTAGTTTTGATCTGCATTTTGATATTAGCTTGGCCATTTCTTCCACCTTATGCAAATTTAAATATTAAATAATAGGCAAAATCACAAATACAATGGATACAGAACAACAAAGGGAGAACCCATTTGTCAGCACGAAAGTCTCACAAATTTCTCCACATGAAAGGAATTAGAAATTGTTAGAAGGAGTTCAATACAGAAGATAAAAATAAGTGTTTCAGTTAAAGGATTATGTTTTCTAGTTTTATCAAATAAAATATGAGTTTAAAGGCCTTTAAATGTATCTAGTAACTCTACAGTGAAGACTTCTCAAAAAGGGACTGAAATAAAACCCTTTGCATAATAAAAGAAAGAAATGTCTATTAACATCTCCAGAAATGACTATTTACCTCTCTTCCTCTACTCCCACTACCCCCACTGCACACACACACTGACATGCCGGGGGAGTCCCTGGTTATATAGCACAGACAGTGAGGTCTAGGGAGAAACGTCACATTGGACAAAATGTGCACAAGTAGTGTACTCAAATAAGACAGTGTTTCAGGATGGGATTTACAGTTAAATTGGTAAAGCAGATTGTCCTCCACACAGTGGGTGGCCTTATCCAACTAGATGAAGGTCCAGCAGAACAAATGACTGACCTCCCTTGACCAAAAGGGAATTCTGCCAGCAGGTTGCTTTCAGACTTGAACTACAGCGTTGGCTCTTCCCTGGGTCTTCAGCCTGACGGCCCACCCTGCAGGTCTTGGACTTACCAGTGTCCATAGTCAAATGAGCTAATTCCTGACACTAAACCTCTTTCTATATATGCATATGTCCTGTTCAACGTATCCCAATCTACTTCTCTGGAGAATTCTAATATACTTGTCTGGATAAAATTCTCCAGCCTCATGATGGGAGATGATACACATGACATATATTGTAGCACCAGACTGAAATGCTGCCGGAAATTCTTTTAAAGGGTACCAGAGAAGCGGGTGAACAAATTAACTTATGATCTATCCCCTTACACCACAGAGCACAGTCAGTACAGAAGATGGGAAGCACAAACACCTGCAGGTACCTAACAGGTAGAGGGGTCTGTACTTAAGTCAGTAGTATGGCATGTGGTGTGTAGTAACCTTGACAGTGACTAATTTTCCTTCTCCTGCTTCACTTCCTCCTCATTCTCATTCTTATTCTTCATCAGTTAGCACTATACTGACCAAATAAAAATAATACATCTATAGACTACATTAAGCTGTCAATTTTTGACCCAAATAAATTTGAACTTGAAATTTTATAGGAACTTGATATTGATACAGATATTGACATAGGAAGTAAAGATTTAATAGAGGGCAGAGAAGTAACACTGGAGATGGGGGCCATGAGGATAGAAGCATTATAAAAAAAAACAGAGGGAGCTGAGGAGACACAAACAAGATCACACAGAAATGATACAATATTATTAAAACTGTAGCATTGCAGTTGGAAGGAGGTTCTGCAGGTTTGAGAACAAAACCCCCAGCGATAGCGACTTCCCCAAGTTCTAAGTGTATTACACCATAGCAGAGTCATCTAGGACAGATGAAGAGTTTAGTGTTCTTTAAAGAAAGACTTAGGTAAAACGCAGCCCTATTAAAGCACAAGTTCCCCTAGAGCTCATTTATGTACATCTGATAGGTTCGTCACCGTGCCTGTACAAAGCAGTCACTTGATAAACACTAGTTGTTTCTAATAGAACTCAGTAAGAATAAGGAGTCAGTGTGCTATCTCAGAGGCCTTGTCTGTCCAGAATCAGAGAAAAGGTAGAGTCTGGAGGATGCAGGGATAACTTTGGGACCCTGAGCCCTGAGGCACACCTCCAAGCAGGGTTCCTTGGCAGGCTGTGTCTCAAAAATATCCCTCCCTCAGCATTCCATGTGAGTTGCTAATGTTTTATTTTCATACAACATTCCAAATTCCCCTACTTGGAAACTCCATTTGGCTAACACATCCTCTTTAAAGAAGTCAATGTACATGTTTAGGGTTAATGTGACATTAGTCATACCAAGATGAAAGTTTAAATTAGGTAGCTGTCTCCTACACACTAGCCGCAGTCAGTTTTATTTGCAGAGATGGGGATTTTGTGGCTGGTTTGGGAGTGGGAAGTATTTTAAGAGGTGAGGTGCCAGGTTGTCACGGTAAATCGAGAGAGCAGTCAACAACGGTGTCCTGGCAGAGGGGTGGCTGCTACAGAAGTCTCAGGACTGGTGTCACTCCAAGTGTGGTCGATGGCCCCACCTGGAAGCTTCTTAGAAGTGTAGACTCTATTTTAAGACAACACTGAGGTGTTTTTATGCTCATTAAAGTTTTACAAAACCCTGCTCTAATTTTTTAAAAAATTTCTAAATATCACCTAATGGAGGCCCTATGACTAGGAAAATTGAGAAATACTTCTTCTATTCTTTCTTCTTCTGGTCTAAATTACTAGCTGCTTCTAGAATCCAGGACTCAGGCCTGTGTTGTTACTAATGTATTCTAATTTCCTTGTGGGTTAAGTAGGCTTTGAAAGTTGCCTAGAGTCAAACCAAGACATGCAATATAGGACAAAGCACTCTGAGTTAGACAGCTAACTTATAAATCACCTATTAGAACACAATTCCTTTCTACATTGGAGTATAATGTATACTGCCGCTTTTACTCATCCACAGAAAAGACTTATTGTTAGTTCAGAAAACAAAGCTGAATTTTCATGTACCAATGTATAAACAGCAGTTGATATTAAAATTTCCATATTCCAGTATGTATGATGAGAAAAAATTAAATTTCTAAATAAAAAATCCTCCAGCATTATAGATTTATGTATGATAAATTATGCTAAAATTTTTTAAATTTTCCTTTGAATGAAAAAAATTAAAAAAACAATGAATGGGAAAGTAGGATTTCTTTTTAGATTGCATGTGTCTTAAAGAAGAAGACACTAGATTCTAAGAAAATATTCGTCAAATCCATAAAACTGTAGAAGAACATGCTAAACCACAATAATTCTTTAGTAAATAGAAGAGGGTAAGTCAGGGTGACTAGTATACCAAATTAAAATGCCATGTTTTACAATAATGAGGATGGAAAGTAAGAAAAAATGATAATGATCTTTAAGGACTGCACATATTTCAGATGTAATAAAATAGTCTTTATCAACAAAAGTAAAATCTGTAAGGATTACTAAACTGAATTAATTTTCTTGGAAGACCTTCAAATCCGGATAATCACTCATTTGTGGAGTACTGCCATCCATGGTCATTGTCCAGTTTTTAACCTCCAAAAATACAAGAGAATAAACACCAACTTGCTGACTAATACGTATTTGGAATACTATCTTTTGCCAAGTATAATGTGCTCCCGTGGGTACTGTGTACCCACGTTTTGGCCCAAACTTTCAGGAAAAAAAAATCTTTCACTTTAACTTTTTAAGTCAATTTTTTAAATTTTAGAAGCAAAACTGATTGTCATATTCCAGGGTATTATTTTGCATACAAATATTGTTATTGCTTTCTGGGGTTACATTTTTAATGAATAAGCATAAATAAAAGAATTAAAAACATTCATATAGATACAGAATTAGCACTACCCATGTATAATGCACATCCTTATTTTCCCCTCAAAAATTTGGGCAAAAAAAGGGCACATTATACATGGTAGAATACAGTATTTTGTTCTAAGTCCTATCTTCTTTTTTTAAAAATTATTTTATTGTTGTTCAGTTACAGTTGTCTGCATTCCCCCACCACTCCCCTTTTTCTAATATATAACTGTAGAATTAAATTGTTATGACAAAGTTAACCTAAGAGTTCTATAGGCTGACACAAGTGTTTTAATTTAAGAGTTCTAGTAAATTATTCTCCCACAGAATATCAACTAAATGCCTAAAATGTAAATATTTTTCTAAGCTTTTAGGCTTAGTCCAATTCAGATCAACTCAGAAACCTGTCAAGCTAGCCATGGCCAGTTTTATGAATGGAGTGAAAGTTTTGTACACTTTTACCATAACTAGAACGAAAGGACAAAGGGACTTTTCCAGTTGTTTTTTCTTAAAATGGAATTCAGGATGGGAGTTTACCTTTCACTGGTCTGTATGTAGTAAGCATTTATTTGCAAAAACAAAACAAAAACAAAAACAGAATTCAGCACCTACCCATTCCAAGGTTTGCTTTGAATGGCAGCACAAGTCATAACAAGGGCTACATCTCTGAAAAAGCAACCACTTGGATTGCTTTCCGAATAAAATAGTCATCATTTTTTATTAGTTATTATTTTTGACTTAAAACTACAACTTTTTTAGTTAAATACATTTTTAAATTATTTTATTGTTGTTCAATTAAGTTGTCTGCATTTTCCCCCCACCGTTCACCCCCACCCTGGCCAAACCCACCTCCCTCCGTTGCTTCCATCCTCCCCCTTGGTTTTGTCTACGTATCCTTTATAGGAAAACTACCACGTTTGAGGAGTGCTTTTATTAAACCCAATGACCTGCAGCTGTGTGAGCAGAGTACAGAGTCCCTGTTCTCACTAAGCACTCTTTAAGTAAGCAAGTCCTTTATATCCCAAGTCCAAAGTCCATCGCCATAACTTTGTGACTCTACCAAAGCTTCCTTCTATATCAACAGATATGAAAGCACATTTGCCGAATGGTTACTGTGGAGTAGGCACTTTGGGACTTGGGATGCAGCCACGAACAAGACAGGCAAGGTCATGACTCCCAGCGAATGAACATTCTGGAGGGACGGGGAGTGGGAGGACAGGAAACAATAGAAGGAATACCAGTCGATGAGAAGTGCTGTGATAACAGTAAAATAACCTGCTAGACAGTCCCTGGCAGGCAATGTCAGATTGTGTTCTTCGAAGAGGTCCCTTTTAGGTTATTATATTTAAGCTGAAATGCAAAGAAGGTAGGGGGTCTGTCAGGATGGGGGAAGGGCATTCCAGGCAAAGAAAGAACAACTGCTGCACAAAATTTAACATCGGCAGAAGCTGATGATGCCATAAAACAAGAAGAAGTCAACAAGAAAGATAGTGACAGGGGATGAGGTTGGAGGGGTAGGCAGGGACTAGGTCAAACAGGGCCTTAAAGGCAAAGATAAAGGGCCTTAATTTTTCTCCTCCAATTAAAAATAGAAAATCTTCAATAGTTTATTCAAACAGGGGGATGCCATGATTACACCCAGGACTCATAGAGTTCCTCTGGCCGTCCAGAGGATGTCACCGGGCCTTGGATGGTGTGGTAGGAACAGGCATGGAGGGAAGGAAATATGCTTTTTAAAAATAACTTGTAGGTAGAGGCCACAGGGACATCTATGAAATGCAGATTTTATAGCTTTTTATAAGGTTCTGTTTTCCTGTTTTATTTCTAGTGTTACCATTATCAATTTATTAGAATTCTTGTCGACCTTTGTGGATCAGACTAGCTCATCTGATCAAGGTCTTCATGGGGCAGTATATGCAGATGGCAGCGGTTCCTTCCCTTTATGCCTCTGGGAAAGGAGAAAACTCATAACTCACCACCTTTTTGAGCAGTTTGGTATATTTTTACAAAACTGCATGATTTACTGTTTGCCTCTGAGCTCTTTAAGAGCAGGGACTGTGTTAAATTTATCTTTCTATCACCTGGGCTCAACAAAGAATGCACAACAGATTCCTGATAAATGTATATGCAATAAATAAATGCTGACATGTTAAATTTCATTTGCTGCTTTTCTACTTATAGAGACTTCTTATTAAAATGTATTCCATTTGCTATTCTAATATTCAGCAAAAATTTTCTTTCTCAAAATAATTCATGTTAACTTCTACATTGAGAGTGTTTGATAATGAAACATTTTATTTTAAAAATAGTTAATTGAAATTGACGTCAGTACCCATACATGGATAATTGAGGTTTTTATTTTGTATTATTTTGCTAGGACTGGGGGTGGCTTAAGCAATGAAAGTTTATTTGCTTGCAGTTATGGAGGATAGAAGTCCAAGTTCAAGGTCCTGGCAGGGTTGGTTTCTCCTGAGGCCTCTCTCCTTGGCTTGCAGCTGGCTGCTTTATCACTCTCCTCACGTGGCCTTTTCTCTGTGTGCACACGTGCCCCTGGTGTCTCTCTGTGTGTTCAAATGTTCACTCCTCACAAGGTCACCAGTCAGAATGAATTAGAGCTCACCCCAAAGGCCTCACTTTAACTTGATTACCTTTGTAAAGGTGTTAATCCCAAATACAATCACATTTTAGGGTACTGAGAGTTAGGGCTTTAACACAATTTGAAGGGAACATAACTTGCCCCATAACATATATTTTAGTTTGAAATTCTAATTCATTAACAAGAAGAAATTAGATCTATTTTCAGCAATGACTATAGGACAGTTATTAACACACACACACACACACCCATAAGACAAATATGTTATTTACTGATGAAGAAACTGAAGCTTAAAGAAGACAATTTGACAAAGATTCCAGAGGTCGTGTGATGGGGCTGGGATTGAAATCCAGATCTGCATGACTTGGACTTGGAGGCCTGTTCTTTGAACAACTACACACTGTTCCACCCCTCACAGAATGATTGATTGTGAACATATGAAATAGAATAGCGCATGCAAGCCCTCCCTTGGCACAGTGTCTAACCCAGAGTGACTCAGCCGCTGCCTGTTTGCGTCCCCGGACACCACAGGACAGTAACATTCAAATCGCCCCTTTCTGGTTCTCCTGGTTTTTCTGGAATGCCCATTTGGAACACACTTCTTTAAAAGTGTCAAAGCCTGTTCACTCTTCCAGTAGGTACCTCTGTGTACATATGAATTCACAAGAGCCAGATAATGAAAATGCTTTTAAATTTAAAAATAGTTTCCACAATTCTAATGCTTAGCAACTAGCATTGAAAAGGGAAAGCAAAGCACAGTAACATTCCTTTTCCTTTAAAGACCGTTCTGTTTATAAAACCGTCTCTAGCTGTGAGTGCTTTGAACCAGTGGGAATTAGGGCAAAATGTAATAAATTCCAAGGTGAACATAGCAGTAAGTTGACTGTGCACAAGCTGTCCCGTGCATAGTATTGACCGATTCATAGAGGTAAAGGTTGATGGTAAAACAAAACATATATGGTGAAATGGAAATTAACTCTCAAAACTAAGAAAACACTTGAGAAATGCAATCAAAGAAAATTCTAAACAGGATTTCTCCTTTTGTTATTTCACTGGTTACTGCTATAAATGCTGTCTCAAAGTGCCTAACAGTAGTAACAATTCAGGTTTGGTTGTGGAATCTGTAATCTTCTTAAAAATGCTCCAGCATAGACAGTATAATAACACATACATATCTGTTAGTTTTAGCTGTAATCCAAGGGCAGACGGTTGCCTCGGTGAAGAGGAGAGAAATGGGCAGCAAGCAGTTTATCAGGAAAGGCCACTTTTCAGAGGTAACTAGTGCTTGGGCTTAGCTGTCTGCACTTCAACACCTGAGACTTGGCTAATTACATACTAATGTCACAAGTGGTTTTTATCTAGGAAATCTGTGGGTTATTTTTGGCATGATGAGTGTTAGAAATGGGCCATCACTGGTGACATTAAAAGTGTTCATCGATCCCCAAGGTCTTTCCAAAACGCTTTCTACATTAGTGTCAATCTGGCCGATCCTGCGACTTGTGTCAGTAGGGAGGGGACCAAAACGTGGATGCATAGAGAATCCTGTGTCCGTTCACTGGTTATGCGGTTTACTGCCTGTCCATGGCAGACTGGAAAGGAGAGAATCCTGCCTGTGAATTACTGTTTTCTCTCTCACACACAAACTTCCATGTGGAATACCTAAAGAACAGAGGGCTGGGACGTCTTCATGCTCCAGATCAGGGTGTAAGAACTGTTCTTGAAATTGCTTGTTTAAAAAGTTTGTTAAATAAAAGTCTGTATGTGAGACAAAATTAGATCTGACTTTTATTTTCATTACAAGGTGGTAGCTAGTTTGTTGGGGAGGGGCTACCCTTTTCCTACCCAAGCTCCTTTGGGGTCAGATAGATTTCAAGAGGTATATATAATCAAAGTGACGTAGGTCAGCCAGAATAGCATTTCAATGGATTTTTTTCTTTAATTGCGATCTTTAGTTTTCTGTGGGAATGTTAAGATGATTCATAGAAAAAATATTAATGTTATTATTTATGCAATTCTAAGTAGACATTTAATAATTCTAAACATGAGATCACATAAATCAATATTTTCTTTATTTCTTGGCTTTCAATTAATATTCTCTTCATCTTTCTAGAAAACAAGGGAAAACAGCAAAGAGGTGCCTTGAAATATTATAAATTAAGAAAAGCTTTGTCTTCAAGAGAACAAAGAATTCAGCGGGAAAAAAAGCAGGAACCAGTGCTTTAGCCTTAGTTAAATTTCATAAGCCATTTTGTTGAGGGTTTGGCAGAAAACACAAAATGCTTTTGCCAAATTTTTTCCCTCATTATTTAAAGCCACATGTTCTATGAAGGGGATTTAATGCATAAGTTACAAATGTTTTTATAAATATGTTTCACTAGTAAGAGATTACGGAACTAAAGTAACCAAGCCTATAAACATCAGCCCATTATAACACAAATCTTGGTATTGTTTTAATTAATCAGTCACTTATTTAAGGTATGAGGGAATGGAACACTTACAGAGAACATGGAATTTAGTTGAACCTCGGGGAATTAAGGCCAAATATATTCATCACCACTGAGATTTATTAAGCCTT
This sequence comes from Tonatia bakeri, assembly GCA_004024845.1. Classification (NCBI taxonomy): domain Eukaryota; kingdom Metazoa; phylum Chordata; class Mammalia; order Chiroptera; family Phyllostomidae; genus Tonatia; species Tonatia bakeri. The sequence goes on from PVIA01002166.1 coordinate 141,020, forward strand.
GAAATATATTAGAAAGGTACCATAGATTCATCGGACAAATAAAAATTCATTTAGGGGGGATTTGGGCAAGATGCAACCTCATTTGGCCTCAGCTTATGCTCTTGCAAAATTTAAAGTTTGGTGTATGTTGATGAATCCCAATCTATTCATATTAAGGGCCACCTTCATTATTCACTCACTCCCCATGGGCCCTACGTTTGAAAATTTTGCTAACCAAATTGCATCTAATGAAGAATAAATGCTTTTTCAGATTTTATTAATGAAACATGTTCATCACTGCTTCTGATCAGTGCAAAGCATTCAGCATTACCACACTGGGTGCATATACTTTCAGCCAAAGCCAAAGAAATTTGATATTTTTAGTTAACCTGTTCAGGTTGACTGTGGTAAAATTTATTATTTCTATCAGACATTGTAAAATATAGGCAGTGCCTATTATATGAGGATAATTGGTTCCAGAAAAGGGCCGTTTAAAGTGAGCCCATGACAAGAGAGGTCACACTGCCCTGAATGTTGAAGTTTAAAGTTATGAAAATAAGTTTATTCTATTTCAATTATACTTGTAGCTAAAGGCATATCTGTACCTAAAGGTATCAGAATAATAAAGGGAGTGACAAAAACGTCATTTGTTTCATTTGGGTATAATTTTTTTTCAAGAAGCCTTCACTTCACATTTAACTTTCACTGCAAATTTGCAAAAAGGGTCATTTTTTTTCTTTTTTGGTGGGGTGGGCAGGGAGGTTCGAAATAGTGGAGGCCCAAAGACCTGCTTAATCCTTTGATATTTAAATTGTTCTCTTTTGCAGATCCATCATCCTTGTCTGGATCTTTGACTTAGGTTTGGAGTTGATTTTTGCTTTGCATTTGCATTATGTGGTTGAGAGGGTATGACCCTGAAGTAACTACCAAAGAGAACAAAGATATTGAAGCTGGTGCTAGATCTCGTGCTAGCATTGGAGGAGAGCAGGACTCTGTTTTTATAAGTGGTTAATTTATGGTGGGGTTTTTTTTCACGTTACAACTACTTTCCTTTTGGGGTCCCGACAGTGGTCTCTGGAGGAACTCCTGTAAGGAAAATAGCTCATTGTCTGTCCCCCTTTGAAAAGCATCATTAGCTTGGCTGGCCCAGGAACCCCAGGTTGGGAACCATTAGATCCCTATTCTAGCCCTGCTGACTGTAATGTTCTATGCATTTACTTACCTGCTCTTTGTCTGATGTGGAAGTTGACAGCCTGAGGAGTTGTTATTTGCCACAGGCCACGTGGCCTATGATAGGCAAAGCAGGATTAGAATCAGGGTTCTGGCTTCTTTTTTTTTTGACACTTAAGCATAATACTTATGATTTTGTTAATTCAACTTGTGCCTGGTCTTTAAACTTCAAGATATTATAATTTGATTAACTCAAAATGCTAAATATTAAAAATGACAACTGTTTTTTCTTCAGGAAACCTCATGGGTTTTAAAAGGATATCTTTTAAAATGTTATATTCTGTTAATTTTAATCAAATCTTTCTAGTCTGGAATGAAAATGAAGCAGAGACATTGGCACTTCAGAACAGCATACTTTGGAACAAGTGAACCAAGGGAATCTCTTTTGTTAAAATGTTTTCAAGACTTAGTACCACGTAACTTAAGTTGCAACAAGGCCCTGTACGTCGAATCTTCAAGATACCTGGGATGGGCCCTCATTGGTGCAGCTCAGTGGATTGAGTGCTAGCCTGTGAACTGAAAGGTCACCAGTTCGACTCCCAGTTAGGGGACATATCTGGGTTGTGGACCAGGTCCCCAGTTGGGGGTGGGTGGGAGGCAATCAATTGATGTATCCCTCACACACTGATGTTTCTCTTCCTCTCATTCTCCCTCCATTCCCCTATCTCTCAAAGTAAATAAATAAAATCTTTGCAAAAAATAAAGATACCAGGGAAGGGAGGGAGGGAGGGAGGGAGGGAAGGAAGAAAAAGGAATTAGTTTTAGTATTAGAATCTGAGGTGACCCACAGTTTAATTCACCTTAAATTAAATTATAGAATGTTTCCCTTATAAACTGATTGATATGATGTTTTTTTTCCCTTGGATATCTTGAAAGGAAATTCACAAATAGCAAACTTCTATGGCTGTTCTTCCTAATCTTCTTATTTAAACAGAAAAACAGGAGAAAAGAACCTTAATCTGATTTTGGGTCACATCTGAACAGTATCATAGCAGAGTCCTATGCATGTTCTAGTCAACCCTCTGTGACCAAGTTTTGATAACCTTTCTTAAAGGGTATCAGGAGTTTTTTCTTTCTTTTTGCCTTTTCCAATTCATGAAAAGTTTATCTTTCCACTACTCACTAATGTGTCTATCAGATGATAAACTCTGAAGTGGAGGCCTTTCTGATTTACAGTGGTGAAGAGGAGGGTCAGTGGAAGGAGATTTAGGAACACATGAGTTACTTCTTGCTTAATAGTGACACTGTTAAATTTAGGTTATACACATAGCATACTTGTGGAAAATCCTGGGGAAATTCAGCAAGGTTTTAAAATTTAAGAAAAGAATTACTAATAGATGCACTAATAGCCTTTAACTCTTTCATATGGTGACTGGATAGAGAGATCAGGTGCATGGGTTTGAAGCGGACTGTCTGGACTCCACCACTCCCTGGCTGTAGGGCCTGGAGCAAGCTTCTGAACTTCAGTGGGTCTCAGGTTCTATCTTTAAAAAACAAGGATAATTGTCCTGGCCGGTGTGGCTCAGTGGATTGAGTGCTGCCCTGAGAACCAAAGGGCCGGTGGTTTGATTCCCAGTCAGGGCACATGCCTGGGTTACAGGCCAGGTCACCATGGTGGGGCATGTGAGAGGCAACCACACACTGATGTTTCTCTCCCTCTCCTTCTCCCTCCCTCTCTCTCTAAAAATAAATCAATATAATCTTTAAAAAATTGCAAATTGATGAATGCACACAGCATTAATCAGGCACCCCCCAAAAAAAGAATGGATAGAGATAATAGAGGCTCTAGCCTGGTAGCTCAGTTGGTTAGAGAGTTGTGCCAATACACCAAGATTTTGGGTTCTATCCCCAGTCAGGGCACATACCAGAGTCAACCAATGAATACAAAAATAAGTGGAAAAACAAATCGACGTTTCTCTTTCTCAATCTCTCTCTCTTTCTAAAATCAATTTTAAAAAGAATGGGGATAATAGGGATAATAATAATAATAGGGATAATAATAATGCCTACTTCTTTGGGGTGTTGAGAGAATTAAATGAGTTAACATATATGAAGCTCTTAGAACAGTGGCTGGCACATGTTAACTTCTTTAGTACCGTTAGTGTTATTATTATACATTTTTCCTTATAAATCCCTGCTAGACATGTAAATGAATAACTCCACAGATCTTATTTCATAATTAGAGAGACAGGGAAATCACCAGTAGTGTAAAAAATCAGTGCCAATTTATAGCTTTACGTCTATAGAATCTGATGCCATTAAAAAAGGAGTATAAGTATCTCTAAGTGTGTGAAGAGCATGGACAACAAATGTGTGGAAAAGAATCTGGTGAGGCTGGTGGAGAAAATTCAGTTGACCAGTGGTTTAAAAAAAGGGCAGGGCACACTTGTCTGACAGATTGCTGGAAATGCAACTCCGTCCTTGATAGTCAGGTGGGAAAAAGCAGTGGTTCCCAAGGCTGGCTCCCCAGACCAGCAGCGTCAGCATCACCCAAAGGAGGACTCGGGAATGCATGTTCTCAGGCCCCACCCCAGACTTGCTCAATCAGTGACTCTGGGAGTAGGCCCATCTGTCTGCGCTTTCGCAAACCCTCCGCGCTAAAGCCCTGAGCACTGACAGGCGGAGATCACGAGAAGGTTGAAAAAGTCTTCCCCGGCGGTTCTAATTCTGATGAAGATTCACATTTACCTCCCCAGAAGGTTAAGAACCACTACTTAGATGAAAATCCAGCGGAATTACAGAGAAACAAAACAAATTTTGAGAAAAAAATTATCAGGGAGCTGTTTTAAATTTTCATTTATCTGTTTATCTATCTATTGACAAAGCCCTCATTTTGATAACGTAAATTTGAACTCAGAATCACCCAACTTTGCCTTTAAAAACCCAAAATGGTTGAAAAATCACTACTGCTCTGTGAAAGGCTTTCGTGTCTCCAGTTCTGCTTTTTGAGCTGAAACGGAAATTACTTGTTTTCCTCTCTGCTCCACAACTAGCCTGCAAGGTAAGCACTGAAAAATGCTTTTCAGAATTGATTGACGTGAGCCAAACATTTGTTACTTAAGAAAAAATAATTGCTGAATTAATAAGGAGATGATGGAACTAACATTTTACTTTCCATGTACAATTTAAAAGGTAATTTTATAAATCTGCAAAAGAAATGTTTTTAGCAGGCATATTACTCTATAATTTAATGTTTATTGTATTTTTTTCCATTATCCCTCTCTCCCCAGCAGGCAGATTCTTTAGAAATAAGTAAAGAAAATAAAGTGTCGGATTTAAGCAATACTGTCAGATTTTATTTTTAAAGAGACAGTTGAAATTAACTGCTTTCCAAGTATATGTCATAATTCTTAGCAGAATTTATTTATATTTCCATGACATGACATTGCAAATCACATGGAAAATATATTTCATTTTAATGTGGTGGTAAGACATAAAAATACTTTCTCTAATTAAAAGGAAATTTTATTGTTTTTGTTGATGGATGTGAAGGATTATTTCAAAGGCTAGGAGAATGAGAGTACTGGGGGAAAAACAAATTTAGATTCACTTGAGTCACTGGGCTAGAATCCTGGAGAAATGGTACACTAGCAGCCTTCCAGGGAGAAGGCTGGCATTTGCCTGTGTGGGTTCTCAGAAGTGCACAGCTGATGGCCAGATGGTGACAGTTTGGGAAAAAGCTGGCTGTCCGCACCGAGAATATTCAGGTTGCTTACAGATGTTCCGTGTGGGTTGGGACAGGAGAAAGCGTCTCCTGAACAAAGATAGAACCTTGGTTAAGAAATTATTTAGAACGATTCACCTAAATAATGGGGGAAATAGAAAAAAGGTTTTGTAATATTTACTCTATTGGCTAGTAGCTATACAATATAGGAAAATGTGTCTGAAAGCTTTGAAGTCATACTTCTGAAAATTCTAGTAAATGGAGTTAGAAAAATGCTTTGATCATATGATGAGAATGTCACAGAGCACCTTGGGAATCTTACAGGTTAAAAAGAGAAAAGAAAACATCTATATGCTGTATCCCCAGCTTCACTGCTTCCAGCCTCTATGATTGCCAGTGAACTGGCTCTTCATGGCCAAGCCGGGGATACCATCACTTTGAGGAACAAGTACCCTTGGTTCACTGGCTGTTCCCTGAGTCAATGGTACCCTTTTAGCAGGTTCTGCATGTTTAACCATGCTGTTGTCCTTAAACCTTGAAAATAGCAGGCTAGTGGTAGTTGAATCATAGGTATATAAATGTGGAAAATCCAGTCTGGCTTAGCTGGCTCAAAGCACCACCAGAATGGTGCTTTCTTTAGACGTTAAATTAGTAGAAATCTGCAGGCTCAAATGGTTATCAGTTCCATTATGATGTGTAAGTGTGGGTGTCAACTTAACTAAATTGCATGGCAGAATAATATCTATGCACTCCAGACTGTGCTGAGGGCCATGACACATCCACTAAGCTTTAAAATAGAGGGTGGCTTTCAGTCTTCTCTTGAGGTAGTTTCAGAGACCTGGCTTTTACAATTCCATGGCCATCAGCAAAATGGCTTCATTCTTTGGACTGGGCTTGGAAACACTCTCTCTCTCTCTTAGCTTCAGAGGGGTGTGAGACTGGTGAGACTGTGGACCATGCCCTCTGGATGCAAACCCTCCCTTTCCTTCTTGTCATGCCTGAAGATGGTGAGAGCAAAGCCTGCTTGTCTAAAGGTGAGTATGTTCATGTGCTCCTTGTTTTTAAACACAACCTATAGGTAAAGAGCCTTATACCGGTCTATGATTTTGATGACTCCAGGCCATTAATAACAAAAAAGAAATTTGGGAGCTAGTATAGATGAGAAAACTGAGGCCTGGCAACTGGTTCATGACAGACTTCCAGAGGACAAGCAAAGGTTCCTGATCATGTCTTCCATGTGTCTTCCATGGTGAGCCATCTTCAAGACTTTGGAGTTCCCAGCATATGCAGGGACTTAACTTTAGTTCCCCATTGACCTTACTTTTGGTCCAGAACAGGTGTTCAACCAGTTTCTCATCCTTGGAGGAGGGAGCAGAGCCATTCCTACCCAACCCCTGGAGGCTGAGAGCCCGGGAAGGAACCCAAGGTCCTCTTGTCCAAGGAAGGGTGTAAGCAAACACAGCAGGACACCACAGCTGTTACCTGATTTCCTCCAACCCAGTTGTGGATTTAAAAGCCTTTTTTAAAGTTACGGTTTTTACTTTTATATGCTTAAGCTTTTCCAAACCGGTTTCCTGTTAATTTTCTGTTTAACCTCACTGTTAGCCCTCTACTAGAAGATGCTTTATAGGGCACTGAGAGTCTAGATACTGCAGCCAGTGTTGAAAGCTTGTTACACTGCCTGATCTTTAGTGAATTATTTAGCCCATCTTTGCCGATCATTTAACCTGTCCATACCACAGTTTTATGATATGTGAAATAAGGATATTAGCAACATCCTGATAAGTTTGTTGTGAGGACTGTATAATTCATACATGTAAAACACATAATGGTACCTTGTTCATATTAGACCATCAGTAAGTGTTAGTGATTATGAGGAAACTGGAGCTCTGACCGGTGTAATGATTTAAGGAGGCTAAATTCGACCAAAATCTCAAGGTCACAAGACTAGGAAGTGATGGTATCAGTTCTTATATACTACTTTAATTATGTCAATTTGAGTACTCTTTTTTAATCATAGAATGCTGTGAATATTTAAATACACACATGGAGAGAGAGAGGAGAGGAGGGAAAGACACCCATTGCATTTGTATGAAATTATAATGCATCCCATTGTCTTATAATTATGCATGAATATTTTTGCACGTGAAATGAGATTTTGGTGACAGAAATCTTGCCTTTTTTTGATTTTCATTTTACTGAAACCAGGTACATAAAGTGCCTGCTGATATGTAATGTTATGGAGTGAAAGAATGGAAGAATAATTGAGGGAATGAAGACATGAATGAATGAATAAATGTATGCATGAACGGGTATGATTAACTATTAAAGAAGCGCTCTAAATCTCATAAGTTAAAGCACATAGTTTGGAGAGGTATATGTGATAATAAACCCCACACCATGTCACAATGTTACGAGGAGAAAAGCACTTGATAAAAAAAAATCTGCCATCAACACAACCCTAAAGTGGTGTTCTAAAACTGCTTATTCTTAGAAAATGATAGTGAAGGGGTCTAAAATGATCAGGTGCCTTATAACATTGGAATTCAGTGTTTCCTTTGCATAGCACCCCCACTGCCCTTGTCCATTGCTTAAAGGGCCCCTTTCTTTGTTAAGATTTTTCCTTTTCACCTGGATTCTTTAGCAGAAGAATGAAAGGCTATGACGGCTATGCTTTAGCAACCACCTGACTTTTGCATCCAGCTTTGTGACTCCCGATCACTCAGATTTGTTTCTGCCTGCTCACAGACAATAAAGGCTTTTATGATCCCCCCTTCCCCCATAACTCCCAAATACAACCACTATTTCCTATCATTCCCTGGTTGGCTAGTGGTGGGCTAATCACTAGCAGTGAATAAAGATTTGAACTCTATGTAAATGAACAATCTAAGAATAAAGTCTGTGTGAACCCTGTGAAGTTTCTTAAGCCATGCATCCCCTCAGTTCATTTTGTGTTGAAATTATACCCTGTCATAAAAAGCATTTTACTACCAAAGAGATAGCATGGAGCCCTGAAGCATCCCATTTATTATGTATGTTACTTTACCACGATTTGTAGATCTGTTTGATTTCTCCTAATTTTAGGTTTCCAAATTAATTTAATTATTTCTTCTCATAAAACCATAATAACTAAATTTCTTCAGCAATTTGCCTCAGAGATGCATAGTAAATTTCCCCTCCTTTCTCTCCTCCTGCCCCAGCTCCTCTGGGGCTTAATTCTTGCCCTCTTCTTCAGCATTTAATGCTTCAGAAGGACCTTTATTTTCACTCCTATATTCAAATAACATAGCCTGATTCATTGTAATGAGTATGTGAGTGAACATTTTTATGCTAAATTTTAAACATTGTGTCAAAATATACTGTCTTCTCAGACTCTTCCAAAAAAATCAATTTCATCTTTCTCAATTTCATCTAAAAAATTATCAATACTTTTCAAACACTTCCAAAAAAATCAAAGAGGAAGGAATACTCTGAAACCCATTTTACAGTAGCATTTTTATAAACTAACAATAAATTGTCTGAAAAGAAAGAAATCAATCCCATTTACAATGGTGTGAAAAGTAATGAAATTTAAATTTAACCAGGGAAGTGAAAGATCTTTATTCTGAAAATGATATGACAGTGATGAAAGAAATGGAAAGAGACACAAATAAATGGAAAAGTGTCCTGGGTTCATGGATTAGGAGAATTAATATTGTTAAAATGCCAATACTAATTAAAGCCATTTTTAGGTTGAATAAATTCTCTATCAAGATTACAATGATGTTTTTTACAGAATAGAAAAAAAAAACACTCCTAAAATTTATATGTAACCACAAAAGACTCCAAATAGCTAAAGAAATCCTGAGAAAGAAGAACAAAGCTGGAGGCCTCAATCTTCCTTATTATAAACTATACTATAGAGATAAAGTAATTAAAATAGCATGGAACAGGTAGAGAAACAAATAGGCCAATGCAACACAATCAGGATCCCAGAAACAAACCCAAGTGTATATAATAAACTAGTATTTCACAAATAAGCTAAGAATACTCAACAAGGAAAAGACAGCATCTTCAATAAACAGCGCTGGGAAAACTGGATATTCACATGTAAAAGAATGAAACTATTTTACACCACTCACAAAAATTAACTCAAAATGCATAAAAGACTTAAATATAAGACCTGAAACCATGAAACTCTTAGAAGAAAACAGGAAAAAAACTTCTTGACATGGGTATTGGTAATGATTTTTTGGAAATCACACTTAAAGCACCAGCAACAAAATGACATAAAAATGAGACAACATTAAACTAAAAAAGTGTTTGCACAGTAAAAGAAACCATCAGCAAAGTGAAAGACAACCCATGGAATGGGAGAAAATATTTACAAACCATTTATCTCATATGGTTAAATTAAAAAAATACATTAATAACTCATACAACTCAATATCAAAAGCCCCAAATAATTCAATTACAATTGGCAAAGGACCCAAGTAGACATTTTTCCAAAGAAGAAATATGGAAATCAACAAGTACACAAAAAGATGCTCAACATCACTCATCATTAAGGAAGTGCCAATTAAAACTACAATGAGATATCCACACTGGGTGGATGTGGAGAAAAGGGAACCCTTGTGCAACCCAGTTTGTGGGATTGTAAATTGGTATAGCCACTGTGGAAGACCCTATGGTGGTTCCCCAAAAAATTAAAAGTAGAACTAGCATAGGATCCAGTTTCTGGGAATATACCCACAGGAAACAAAATGACTAACTTGAAAAGATACATGCACTCCCATGCTCACAGCCCCATTGTTTGCAACAGCCTAGCTGTGGAAACAACATAAGTGTCCATCGATGAATAAATGTATAAAGAAACTGTGGCATATATACAATGGAATATTATTTTTATTCATCCATAAAAGAACAAGAAAAGTTTCCCATTTGCAACAACATGGATGGACTTTGAAGGCATATGCTAAGTGAAGTAAATCAGACAAAGACAAATTCTGTATGATTTAACTTATATGTGGAAGCTTATTTTAAAAAATACCCAACTCATAGAAAAAGAGACCTGTCTGTGGTTACCAGAGGTGGGGGAAGGGGGAGGAGGAATTGGAGGAAGCTGGTCAAAAGGTATAATCTATTTGTAAGATAATTACCAGGGATGCAATAGGTGACATGACGACCGTAGTTAACGCCACTGCGTGACGTACGGGAAAGTTGTTTAGAGCTGGATCCTGAGAATTCTCATCACAAGGAGAATATTTTGTTTTTTTAACTGCAGCTATATGAAATGATAGATGCTAACTAAATCTATCACGGTAATCATTTCACAGTATATGTAAGTGAAACCATCATTAACATCTTAAATTTATGCAGTGATGTATGTCCATTATTTCTCAATAAAACTGGAAAAAATGCGGCTGACAGTTCAGAGTACCAGCTATTTATTAGAGGTACAACTCTAGCATGGAACCATTGGAAAATCTGGGAATTTCTTTTGCTTTACGGCAATCCCACAATTCCATCTGCTTTTCCCATTGCTAATCATCATGTTAGTCTGATGACAAAATCTCAGAATGAAGAGGTGGAGGACTTACCAAAGTTTTCGGACTGTAAGACGCACCAGACCATAAAACGCACCTAGGTTTTAGAGAAGGAAAATAGGAAAAAAATTTTGAAGCAAAAAATGTGCTAAAACATTTAATAACATAAATAGCATAGTTCACCAATGGAAATGTAAACAGAACACAACAGCAGCATTAACAGCCATTATTCCTCCCAAATTTGGGGGGGAAACAGTGCATCTTATCGTCTGAAAAATACAATACGTTTAATTTCTAGTTTTACTGTTGACTCCTGTTCTGACTTAGGGCACAAAAGGCCACTGATATTCATCAGAAGAGGATGGAGTCTCACCAAGTGTGATTTTGAGGGTCCTAGTATTACTTCTCACGTAGGTGTCACAGTGCCTGGTGCTGTAGTATTGAAACAAATTATTTATATTAAGTGTTTTTCTCACTTTTAAAAAGCAAAGGCAGTAGTGCATTAAGGTACTAAGTAGTATACTAAGACCCTAATAACATACTCTGACTTAGGATGCTATAAACTAGTATTGGGCCCTTAGCCTCCTGACAGCAATGTGTATATATGTGTATGGGGGTGGGGGGTTACCATTAGAGGTGTCAGTGAGGCTGGACAAGGGGAGAGGGCAAAAGAGCAGAAGGCTTGTTGTAGGTCATTGAGGATAAATTGCCCTTTTTCAGTTTCTTAAACTATAAAGCACGAGAAAAGCTCTGAATGTATATAGTTTTTGAAGACATGTCAGCTAGTGGTTGACAATGTGCTTAGAAAAGAATGCAAGACAAATAAAAGCCGTCAGTCACCTAAATGAGAACTTTAGATGCTCCAGTGACATGCTGTCTGGAACTTGATCACGTCATAGTGAGCGGAGCTCTCAGGACGCATGTGCGCCTGAGAGCGTACACACACATGTACACACACACACTCACACGCTGTTATATAAAACCTTTCATATTGAGCCATCTAAACCACCAAGTCATCATGGCCGCTAAAATGGCACTTTTTAAAAAAACAACTGGAAATCGTTTCTCCTCCTTAGATTTATATTTTTGATAATATGCTATTCTATTTTTTAGTCTTCCCAGCATGACTTATAGAAGGTAATGACAGGATGCGATTTTAAATCCCCTCAGCTTTCTTTTCTCTGAATAATCCTAACTGACAGGTTCCCCCCATGCTGTTTTCTCATCGTTAAGAACAGCTCCAGTTTGGTCTGAGTAAGAGGTAGACTAATTACATAATTCTAGGGACACCCTGCTCTGTTCTAAGAGGTAAAGAAGGGAATTTCAAAAACGGACCTGTCTTTATGGGGAAAAAATAGACTTGATACCTCTGAGCTATAAGGTAGTAACCACCTATTTATATCATGTTAGTGGATTATTACATTTTATAACTTCATTTATAATTTGAAATACAGAGAGACATTGTTGAAATCTTTCGGTCAGGACCTCAGTAGTCTTCCCAGAATTCTATTTTGCCTTATCTTTCGTAAAGCTTTAAGAGCTGAAAATATTTATCCTTTCTAAAGTTACTATTTTAATGAAGTATTTAATGAAGTATTTAAGTTGAAACTGATATTTTTAAACTTTACAAATTATGGTGTGTTTATTCTCGATAGGTATCAAAGAAGACCACTTCTCATGGGAAAGACATTTTTTTCCATTTCAAAGGAAATTTTTAAGAAGAAAAAATAATTCTGAGATGAATTAGTTGATTACGAGAGATACATGAGATTAGCACGCCTCTGACCTGAGCCGCAGTCACCCTCAAGACAGCACATAATCTTGTTACCTAGGAATCCAATCCACACTTTGCCTTCTCCCACCTCCATATTTGGACTTTCTTACATCAGAACATTTTACTATTTTCTCCAAAACTCTCCAATCGAGTTTACCCAGCATTTCAGGGAGTTAGGAAGGGGCACACGTTGCTCCTGCTGAAAAACACTAGCGTGGTATCTAGAGGCTAAGCGGTTTGCCGAGTTCACCAAGTCAAGCAAAGGATAAAACTATAGGTTTCCTGCCTTCCAGAGATCAGATCGGGAGATCTGAACGTCAGGTGTTTCTGAGCAGAAAGATGGAAATAATTCTATCCTTTTTAGAAGCCTTTCCACAGGGCAGCTAACGCTTGTAGTCCCTGCCTGGGTCTAAGAACGACAGGGAGATTTCTGATTTAAACAATAAGCCTACCAGTGGGAAAATGACCTCTGATTCACTTCTCTAGTAGGTGCTGATCATAGCAGTGCTGTTCCCCTCAGTGTGGTGTGCAAAGCGTCCAGGGCTGAGTGGCAGGTAGAGAGAAACAGGAAACCTTTTCCCCGCCCTCCCCCTTCCTAGAGGATTGAATACTAACACACAGGAACTTCTCCCAGACCTCCTTTTCTTTTAGGGTAGTGGTGCTCCAGGGTGCAATCGAGTTTATCACAAAAGCACAGGGAGAGCCTGCTCCCTCCAGGCGGCCCTGGAGGAAAGGGGTGGCCTCTGTTTCTCAGCGCAGTGATCCTCCAGGCAGTAACAGCCTACCAGCCAGGAAACGCAGTGAGTCCAGCTGGTGGTCAGGTCACTATCTCTCCTGACACTTATGGTAATAGACCACCTGGGGCAAGTGGTTGTTCTAGCCGAGAGGGTGAGGAGGGAAGGAACAACGCTGGGGGAAAAAACACAATGGAATCGCCATGCTTGGGTGGGTAATTTTCCCACCTTAGAAATTGCATATCTAAATGAAATGCACTGACTAGGTTCCATTTGACCACACCTGGTTTCCAAACATCCAGAGGCAATTTAGGAGATATGCTGTGTCTTTCTGAGGTTTGATAGAAACTGAAATTCTGATTATGCTCCTTTCATTCAGTGGCTTCCTGTCACCCCCATTGTAAGACATTTTCTATAGGAGGAAGCCATCTGGAAAAAGTTTAAAAGCCTTTAACAGGCTTTATAAGCACCATCCCTCTCCCTGCTTAGGTATTTCTCTAATAAACTCTCTGCCACCCCTGCCCCTCACCTCTTAGAAACACTCTATGCTCCATACTATTTGCAGTTTCCCAAACCCACCACCTCTTCCTTTACTTACTCACACCTTCCTTGTCCCGGGCTTATCTCCCCCCACCTCTCCTAGTCTGGCTGCAAGAATCAACCAGTTTATCTTTTAAGAATCAGCTCAAGCTTCACCTTCTGTGTAAAACCTAAGCTGGCCACCTCCACACCAGTAAAGCTGACCATTCTACTTGTTCACCCTAGTAGTTGAATTGATTATATCTATTTGTTTACAAGTCTCTCCTGCCTGGCTAGACAGTGAGCTCTGGGGGGTGCTTCCTGTTAGTCTCTTGAAATTAACACTTGTCACCTAGGGCTTAAATATGTTTCTTGAGTGAATAATGATTGAGGTTCTCTGCTCTGTTCTATCAATCCTCCTGGATGGCACAACTCAAGTTCTAGATTTAAAGCATTGAGGAATTTGGGAGAATGGAATGGAAAGACCCTGGAAACTCAAAGTCAAACATTAGTTTTCAGACAAGATTTTGTCATGGTGAAACAAATTCTCTGTGTGAGAAAATTCAGTGGAAAAATCCACTCTGCTGTTTATGCTGGGCTGTATTTAAGTCAAGTCCTGGCTGTGCTGGTTAGGAACTAATTTATTCCTCTTTTTTTAAAAAAAAACTATTTCCATCCATAGGTAAGTAAAGTCCAGGGAATTTTAAAATAGTACTGAGGTCTGGATCTTACTGTGGATACTCTGATTACATTGGACTAGACTAAGGACTGCATTGGAGATTTTTAAGCTCACCTGGTGATTGTAATGTGTAACCGGGGCTGAGAACCACTGCCTTAAGGTAATTTAGGACCAGGGCTTTCATTGACTCTCTCTATATTGAGAACTGCTAACTTGACAGGTCCAACTTAAATTTAACGGATATCACCAGCTTAACACATCCCAAAGCAAACAGCCCCTGTGCCAAAGTAAGTGGCAGTTCCATTCTTCTGATGACTCACAGCAAAATCCTTGCAGCTAAGGAGATGAAAAGAGTAAATTGAATGGCGGGGAAGAAGCCCGAAAAGTGGGTTGGGAAGTAAGAGGGAAATACAGAAGGGGAAGACTTTGGCTGCAAAAGGAAAAGGAACATAGGGAGCTAGCGACCGGTGGAATTAAAACAAGAGTTTTACAAATTTGGAGACAACTGATCTTATTTAAAAGGTGATGGGGGAAAAAAGCCCAGTAAAGAAGTACATTGAAAAAATTGCCTGTGTTCTCTGACTCTCTTGGTCATATGTTCATCCAGAAGGCATAGGTGGTTGCTGCCGGTGTGGCTAGGTTGGCGGGAACATTGTCCCATAAACCATAGGTTGTGGGTTTGATTCCTGGTCAGGGCACATGCCTAAGCTGCAGATTCAGTCTCCAGCAGGGGCCATGTGAGAAGCAACTGGTTGATGTTTTTTTTTTTCACATCAGTGTTTCTCTCCTTTTCTCTCTCCCTCCCTTCCCCTTTCCTTAAAATCAATAAACATGTCCTCTTAAAATCAATAAACATGTCTTTGGGAGAGGATAAAAAAAAAGTGTATAGGTTATATGGCTGGTGAAAAAAAATTGATGAATTAGAGAGCTACTTAGGAGGTACACTTGCAGAATTTGGATCTAAACGTGGAGTGAGGTACAGGGAGGAATCAAGAATGACATCCAAAGTTTTTCTGGTCCATGGATGGCCCTTCACTAAGCTAGAGAACAGAGGAGAAGGAGATTTCGGGGAGAAAAGGAGAAATGTTTTAGACATAGTATATGAGACCTGTCCATAAATATCCAGCCATATAATGTAAAAAGTAGAGACATTTATTGAAGAAGACGCAAGATACAAGAAGGATTGTACATAGGACAATGATGCCTCAGTCCCCTTCAAAGTAGGCACCGTGGGACCTCACACAGTTCTCCCAGTCACCATCAGCTGCCCTGTCACATTTTCCTGAATCTCATCAACAGGTTGAAATCTCTTCTCTGTCAAAGGTGATTAGGGAAAAAGCCAGAGGATGCAGGGCACCAAATCTGGGCTGCAGTGGGGTTGAGTCACTGAGTGATTTGATGTTTTACCAAAGACTCTGTATAAGACGTGATGCATGAGTAGGCATGTTGTCATGATGAAGCTGCCAATCACCAGTTGCTCATAGCTATGGCTTTCTGAATCTACATAGTTTCTGTGGAGGAATGTTCAAGCTTAATATCAAATATCATGCATATTCATTATTGTACTTGCTTAGTCATTTTGAATGCAATGGCCACACAGTCCACATGCTCATTCAATGGCATCTACTGCTCCCACTGACTAGTGCAGTGAAGTTGTCATTGTTCACACATGCGCATTCCAATCCACTCTCCTTGGCTGCCAGGTTACATCAATGTCACACAAACTGTTCTTGTTATATTAAACATGGTTGGACTTTTTCTGTACAGACCTCATATTCTAGGTGGTATTTATTATTCAATGTTACAAATCTTTTACTGAAGTATTTAATTCCTGCTAGGGTCTATACAAGGATGTTAGTAATAAATAAATCCCAGTTCCTGTCTTCAAGAAGATTGCAATCTTATAATAAGGACAGGAATATATCCACATTAAAAGAAGAATAAGGTAAGTACCATAAGAATTATGCAAAGATCTAAATGCATTCCAGGAAGAGTGAAGTGTTTTCCATGCATGGGAAGCCACTGGTGATGAGGTTCAGCAAAGACCTCAAGAAGAGGGGATGCTTGAGGTTAGTCCTGAAGAACTAACAACATTTCTGCAGGCAGTAGGGTTGTGGGATACACTTTAGGTGGAAAGAGTGTCTCCACGATAGCACAGAACTGTGATGGGGTCAGGAATGTTTGCTCTACTGGCACCATAGTCTTATGGTGATACAGGTATGCCCCACGGGTCAGAAACATCTAGAAAGACAGGTTGGGCTTTAAGGTAGTCCCGAGTTTGCATACTGGTGCTATCATTTCATAAAAATCCAACCCAGGGCAAGTTATTTGACCTCTCTTAGCCTCAGTTCCCTCACTTCTAAAATTGACCTGATCACACAATTTTCAGGATTGTTTTCAGATATCTGTTTTTTAATAGTCATTTAATATGGGGTAGGTGTTGTTATTTTGCAGAAGTTTTGAATACCAGAGTGGAGAATTTATTTTTTCCTAGCCAGCATATGGAAGGTTTGCACCAGGTAACTACAGTTAGAATAATCTTGCAGCAATATACTCTAGAATAGAGGGAAGGTGGCAGACAGAGAAGTTGAGAGGCTATTTGTAGTCAGCTAGTAGATCAATAACTAATCCTCAGGGTGATGCTACTTCATAGTCAATCAATGTTATCAAAATTTTGTTTTTGAGGTTTTAGAATATATAGATATTTTAAATTTTCTTCCTTTTCTCTCCCACTGTATTGCCATTAGATTTTTCTGCAGGTAGGCAAGAGGAATCCATGAAACCTCAATCAACCAACATTACCATAAACAAAAACGGAAAATAGATATCTGTGGTTAATATACAAATGTAAGCATCTTTGAAAGATTTAGATGGAGCATGCTGAAATTAATCCCTTGAACTTAATATTTTATGTAGAGTATATGTTCCAATAATTCTTAATTTTGCTTTGTTCCAGCAATACATCTGAGTCACGATAGCATTCTAAGAACTTCAATATAAATAATTGTCTACCTGGTTATTTAAACAAGCAGTAGAGCTGGGCTCTTTCAGAGTCAGTGGCCATGTGCTACTACTGACCAGCCACATAAGACCTTTGACAAGTCCTTAATATTCCTGAACTGCAGATTTTACATCTGTAATTAGGGAAATGCAATGTATTTCCTGCCCCATCCTCAGGGTTGCTGTGAGGATCAAATGAAGCAACATACAAAACACTAATGTATTATAAGTCACAAACGACAACGTCAAACCTACGTCCACCTGAATAAGGCACAGTCATTCTGGACTAGATTAGAAACTTTCCTACTTTTCTTCCCCTGCCTTCTGAAGGCTGGATTGGTTTGTCCTTTTTTTCATGTGGTGAGCATTTTACCTCCATCTACTGATCACAGTTAACCTCCCATTTTTGGTGAGATTTTTCAAGTATAATTTCTAACTGAGTAGACAGTTTGTCATTTTGAAATTGTGTTGTTTGTTCTTTCCTGTGTTTTGGGATAACTACGGGAAGCTTGGTTTCAGGTTTAAATTATTTCACTAAAGGCCATTTTGGAAGAGGAAAAGTTATTTTTCCACTCATTTAATAAAACAACTTCTTGTGCAGCAGACTCTGTCTCATTATGGGCTGTGCTGTGGACTCCAGGGATGATTTAAGAGGCTGAGTCAGCATCTTTGTCTTGTGATGCATTGGAAGCTGTGTGAGTTTCCCTCGGGAGAAATCAGGAAAATTGAAAATGAAATCTTGTTTCTCCCTTCTTGGGTTGATTTCCTGTTTTTGCCAACAAAATGAAACAGTTACTTCTGAAATATAGACACACAGATGAGAAAATGTGTGTAATTACTTAGTAAAGGGGAGACTTGCATAATTAAACTATAATTTAATGCATTTTCAGGGCAGGAAAAGCATTCCAACTAAGTTTCTGGCAGATAATAATGAAGAAAAAAAAATGGAAAACATTCAAGGCACTGAAGTCACACTTCTGTTGATACATATGGTGTTAATGGGTCCCGAGCTTCTCTGCCTCCTGGTAAAAGCAGATGGTTTTATACTTGTGCTAAAACTAGAGGTTAGACAGCTTGGTGGAAAAACATGATGACCTTTCATCTTGTTTAGTTTTGGACCTAATGATATATGGATTTAGCTCTGTCAAAGGATGAACACGGCACCCTTTTCAAACATATATTGTCATGCTTAATACCCTTGGAAACACTCCACATTGACTGAGCTTGATAAATAAATCACTGTTGATTCTCCGAGTGATATATATGTTTCCTGGGTGATGCCAAGTTTTAGAATAGCTACCTGAAAAAAGTTAAAGAATTGATCTCATATTAGATTGCCTGCTCAAATATACAAGAAACAGACAATAGCGCTGGCTGGAGTGGCTCAGTTGGTTGGTCTCATTTGCAAAGGAAAGGTCACCCATTTGATTCCTAGTCAGGACACATGCCTGGGTTGCAGGTTCGGTCCCTGATCCAGTGAGTATGAGATGCAACCTATTGATGTTTCTTTCACAGTGATGTTTCTCTTCCTCTCTTTCTCTCTCCCTGCCCTCTCTCTAAAAACACATAACATTTTTTTAAATGCAAAGAATCATAGAACACTAAAATATATACTAGTTTCTGATAGTTTAACTAGAAAGTAATATTCCTGCAAATAATTATGCAGTCATGGAATTACAGTAATGAGCTTCCTCACACAGCACGCACACATATTTTATTAGAGAATTACTGGGCCCATTCCAAATCCTAAATAACTTAATTTAAAGCTGCATGTTCTATACAGTGATTATGTATTTTTTTTAGCTAACTCACCCTTGTACCACCAGCTCATGCATTTTATGAATGGAAACGACACTTCTAATTGATAAATATCACATGTTGATGAATGAAGTTTAAACAAAAGTGACTCTCTGGGAAACAAATGCTTCCCAGAAGTAACGTGTTTATAGAAACGATCCAAGAAAATTGCAGACATTTGCATTGAAGACTCATGACTGAAAACTGAAAAGTACATGAAAGTCAAGGAGTTGTTGTTTTCCTTTTGCTTGCACGGAGGTGTTAGGACCAAAATGAGAGGAAGGGCTGGGCTAGAGCTTAGAGAATTACATCAATAAACACATTCTCACCTGGGCTTCCTGGGTCCCTGGATGCCAGGATGCTTTCAACACCAAGCACAGTTGTTGTGAGATAATTCCGCAAGGACAGGGAACTCTCACCTTCTTTAGAATTTGGTGTTTAGAAATCACTCTGCAGAGAATCTATGCAAGTATGTAACATACTAATTGATTTGAGTGATGCTATTTGAATCAAGAAATGACTGGAGGGAAAACAAATACATTAAGAGGAAAAAAAGCAGGTTTCCAAACAGCATGTGCCACACGATTCTTTTTGTGTTTGTGAATGTATTTCAGAAAGACTAGACTGACATGTAGCAAACAAACAAACAAAGGGGTGAAAAATACAGGTGATTTTTAATTTTTTCTGGCTTATCTGTATTTTAAAACAATCATGTTACCTTTGGGATAAAAAATGTTTAAAAAAGACTTAGGAAGAAAACATTCAAGCTATAAAAGCACAGGGTCATAATTATTACTTAGACTAGTAAATCTCTAGACTTAAGGGAATAGAAAGCAATTAAAATATAGACAGAAAAAACATAGTATTTATGTTTCCTTTCAAACCCTGAAACATACATATTTGAAAAATGAAATATTTAGCTAGGGAAGCTGTATATACTTAAAGAATCCTATATCATGATGTCTGTTAGCATTTAAAAAGAGTTATTAACTGAAGAATAATATACTTAACAAAAATCTAGTTCATATTATATTAGAATGACTAAGCTTTACAAAATGAAAACTGGTCTATGTCTCTCTGAATTAATTGGGGGGTTTAATAGAGAAATATTGCCATGAATAGCTTTAATATGCTGAGGCCGGAAGCTGTCAGGAGTTGTAAGGATTAAATGAAACTGTGATAGGCAGTGATGCAGAAGGTATGGAGGCAACGGGCACTCTCATGTGCTACTGGTGGAAACATATTTTCACCACTCTAAAGGACAATCTGGTAATACTCATTAGAAGTCTCCCCAGTATGAGCATCTTCAGGTTGAGGTTTTCACTCCCAAGGACCTGTCCTGTGGAATATGTACAGGGGTAAAGACGGCAGTGGTGTTCACAGCAACACGGATTCTGACAATGAGACAGTAGAAACACCAATGTTCTATAAAAGAACATGTTTGGCTTTTGTGCTGGATTAAGTTACGGCAGTCCATTCGATGGAAAGCTATACAGCCATTAATAGGAGTTCGCGCATTCAAATATCTAATAAACACCATGTTAGACAAAAGGAGACAGACACAAAAGAGTATGGGGTTGGCCAAAAAGTTCATTTGCTTTTTTTCTGTAAGATGGCCCTAGTAGCACTTAGCTGTCTTTAACTTCATTCGAAACTATTGTGTTAGACTGTACTGTGACAGTTGTCATATCAGCATGCATTTAAAAAAACATATCAAAATTGATGAATTTTCATGTAGCCATTTTAATAATGAAACTGGGGGAAAATAAGTGACATTTTTGGCACATTGTGCTTTATTATTTCAAGAAAGGTAAAAATACAACTGAAATGCAAACAAAGATTTGCGCAGTGTGTGAAAAAGATGCTGTGGCTCACTGAATGTGTCAAAAGTAGTTCGTGAAGTTTCGTGCTGGAGATTTCTCACTGGATGAGTCTCCATGGTCGGGTAGACCAGTTGGAGTCGATAGCAATCAGATCAAGTCATTAATGGAGAACAATCCTCAAAATTTTCCTTGTGGGAAATAGCTGACATATTTAGAATACCCAAATCAATAAAGTTATCAGTGAAAATAAAAAAACATGTCTTTTATTTTACAGAAAAAAAACCACACGAACTTTTCTATCAACCCAATATATACTGTACGTCTTTTATTGCTAGTCCCAAGTGAGGCAATGATAATTCGTGGTTACCCCTGGGAGTGCCCCAGGCCTGGAGGTAGGCTCAGGATGGCTTCTGGAACCCCGCCAGTGTCCTGTTTCTTGGTCTCAAGACTGAGACTCGTGAATGTTAATCAAACTGTACACTGATGTTTGTTTACTTTTCTGCACTTCTGCTGTACTCCAATAACATTTCTCAGAAAAAGAGGTTATAAAGGGTATTAACAGTGACAAAGAAGTCCAGCATATTTTACTAAGGTAAACAATAGAAAAGTGTATAAGCCCATTTTCTGTCTTAAAAATTTTATAGAAAAATAAGAGAATGGATGGATGTTCACAAAGTGGCACTGGTGGATACATCTGGGTGACAGGATAATAGATGATCTTTATTTTCAATATTTTCTAAAATTTGTATAATAAATATATGTTACTTTTGGAGGAAACAAAAAGTCATTATAACATCATTATAAAAATGAGAATAGTGGCTCTGTCTGGCGTGGCTCAGTGTATTGAGTGCTGGCCTGTGAACCAAAGGCTCGCCAGTTCGATTCCCAATCAGGGCACATGCCTGGGTTGAGGGCCAGGTCCCCAGCTAGGAGTGCGTGAGAGGCAACCACACATTGACGTTTCTCTCCCTCTCTTCCTCCTTCCCTTCTCCTCTCTCTGAAAATAAATAAATAAAATCTTCTGAAAAATGAGAAAAGTGTACATAGGTTTGCTGAAACGGAGAGGATTAATCAGAATGTGCTACTGGTGAGAACCGAGAGAAAGAGCCGACCCAGCTGCCGTTTTTCAGGGCCTTGATTTGAAAACAGAACACTTTTCATTCTGGAAGTACATGACACGTGGCTTGAAAGTGAAGGTGGGGTGTGGAAATTCTAAAATGAGTGAGCAATGACTGACTCTGTCCCACTGGCTCACTGGTGGTGCTAAGGGGCCTGGAACTCAGTTGTTCTGACTGCAGAATGGGTTTATTAATACCTTCCCTGCACCGTTTCCAGGGGTATTTCAAGAGTAAGTGATATAAAGCTAGAGGAATATCTTTGAACTTTTCAGAGCTATTAAAGATATTACTGCAAAGATAGTTGATAGGAAAAAATAGGATTAAACGCCACTTGAAAATTCTGTTTCCTGTGAAACTGTACCCTTAAGAAGCACCTATATGCATTAAGAAGATTTTAAGATAACTCTGTTCATCTCTCAGAGTCTTAAACAAGAACACTTTATAAATATAAAATGAACAGAAAATAACCTTCTCATTTCAGCTTGAGAAAAATAGAACAATTTTAAGATCCACGTTATTTTTTAAAATTGGATGATAGCACTAATTTTATAATTCTTGTGATTAACTGAATATTTCCTGCTAGGGAGAGCTGAAGGCGTGAGTCCTTTACCCTGGAAAACATATCTGCCACGGCTCATGGTCGAGTCTTCTACATCTCATTATCACCAGTTGTCTGATTTCAGACGCACAGTCCTGTAGGATCGGTGAACTGAGGGTTACCACACTCTTAAACCTGGAAGTTTTGCCTCCCTTCCACCCCTACTCCACCTACATCGTATGGTCTTCATGCCATTACGTTATGGGCTTGGTGCTGATATCAATTTAGTATCTTACAATGAATTCTGTTCTGAACCACTGCTTTTCTTTTGCGAATGGTGTATCTGAAGATTGCTTACTCACACTCACTTTTCCCAGCAGACAAAGGCATGTCCTCGGCATTCATTCAAAGCAGTGGCCCATTAGATGGACTGTACCGCGTGGGCGCACTAACCCAAGCAACCGTATCTCTGCGGCGTTCTCTGCAGTAGCGGTTCCACAGCGTGTCCTCGGAACAGAGGCATCAGCTTCATCAGGGGACTTGCTAGAAATACAGATACTGAGCCCCACTGCAGACCTACCGAGTCACGAACTGCCAGGCGCTGCCCAGCAATCTGTGTTTTCACAAGTCCTACAAGTGATTGTGATGCAGGACGCAGCTTGAGAACTGCTGCCCTGGAGGAACCACGGGTGAGTTTCCTGGAGGCACAGGATGCTGCCTCCAGGGATCTGATGAACATGTCCAGTATTCTCTGGCTTACTTTAAAAACAGCGATGAAACCTCAAGATGGGCATTCACCGTAAAAACACACTGTAGCACGAGCAGCTTCTCAGTGACCTGCTTTCCGCGTGCCGCCACCGTGGTGTGCCAGAACTATTGCTATTTTACTGACAAGAAAAGTGACGTCAGAGGAGCGGAGAGCACACGGAGACGTTCGGTGCAGTTGTCCTTGCGTTAGGTGCAACTTTCATCAGAAAGTTTCTCTACCCGTCGACTCCAGGAGAGATGGTTGCTGCACGGCTTTTCCACCTTTCCTTCTTGGTGAGACCGAGAGTGAAGGCCTGGATGCCCGTGTTGTTTCTCCCAGTCAGTGAGCTTAGTCTTTGAAGTAGGGTTCACGTACAAGAGACCCCTGAAGAACAGAAGATCTTTACGGCATCAGCCCCCTGTTCAGCTTTTCAGCCTAACCACATCCATCTGGGTAAAAGAGAAAAGAGATTTTTGGTCTTTCTGAGAACTTCCCTGAAACCGGACACAGGAAAAGAAGGCCTGCTCTCTCTAAAGCAAACTCAGTGCACAAATTACAAGCTTGCTCCTTTTCTTACCAAGGAAGTATAGTATAACGTAATACTGGGAAAGACAATGCCAGCAACACTGTTACTACTGTTAAAATGTTCTTTTTATATTTAAAAATACCCTCTGACTCATCTCTTCACCGACTTTAACTTTCCAGTTCATATTCACCTGAGGTTTGGGTACACCTGGGGCCCTCTCCACTACGTTGGATTTGATCATCTGCATCTTACTGAGGTACAGCTGTGTGAGCTGGGTGACAAGGGGGCTCTCCAAGGATTCAAGCCACTGCTATGAGTGTGTAAGCGATTTGTGAGCAAAATTGCTGTCTTGATTCTGGGTTGAGAATCAGAATGGTAACTGCCTTCCTGATGAAACTATACTTAAATAATAGTTTTAATTATTTAATGGTGAATGGTTTCCACAAAGTCATAAACATGTGCAGGGATGTCCAACGTTTTGGTGTCTCTGGGCCACACTGGAAGAAGAAGAGTTGTCTTCGGACACACATTAAATACATTGTGACATGTAATCACGAACAAATCTCACAATGTTTTAAAGTAAATTTATGGTTTTGTGTTGGGCCACATTCATAGCCACCCTGGGCCGCATGTGGCCCACGTGCCTCAGGTTGGACACCCCTGAAAGGCTTTGTGACAGTTGTTACTTATTGTTCTGAGGCTCAGTTTTCCCCTCCGTAAGGAGGAGAAACAGGATGGTTGTGAGGATAACAGTTAATCCTGTGAACTGCTTAGGACATCATATAGCCATTAGTAAGCACTCAAAATTTTAGCGACAATTAATTTTGTAAGTCTAAATGTTACTTCGGTTTATATGACATTAACTACAGAATAGTTAATACAAACAGATCAACTAAGACTGAAGAGTTTAGTAACAGAACATTTTTCATGATAAGACATACTGTTGCCTTATCCAAAGATACTTCAATTTACCCAAAAGATTCAGATAATAGAATGCATTGTTTGTTAATAATCATACTTGAAATATACCCAACCTAGTAAAGCTTCTAATATATACTATCTAATTGAAATTTAGTTTACCTATTATAAAAGCAAAAACTATCCTTGGCCCTTAGAATGATAATTTTTAATTTACAGGTACATCTAGGTCATATTTAAAACAGAAAGGCTGGGGAAGGGTTACTGTGAATATAGAGGGGATTTGGCATTTGTCCAGTTGGCCCTGGATGTAAAGAACTCTTGTTCAGTCTGGGAGACATGCAGCAGGGGGACAGTGGTCCTACGTCTCTGTCACATACCTTTCCAAGTATAGAACCCTTCGACTGTGGTGTAATCTGAATATAACAACACATGGATCCTGAATTATTTCTCATTCTCCAAATTCTTTTAAAGTAGCTACTTAATGCACTAGGTTTAGTACTAGGCTCTGGCCCTAAACCTGGAAACAAACAAAACAAACCCCAAACACCACACATGCCTCCTCCTTTGAAACTGCTCACTAGGGAGCCAGACAGAGGTGAGCAGAGGGTATAGATTAAGGATACGGAGTCCAGCTCTGGGAGGAGTAGGGGTTTTGATTTAAGAAATTACGAAAGGTAGGGTTACTTTAGTGAGGGGGTAGGAGGGTGAACTGTTGTAAGCAGAGGGAAGAACACGTAATAAGCTCAGAGACCCAATGCAGCCGGTACATCCTGGAACTCAAGTAGTTCAGTACTGGCCAGAGAAACTCCTGACTCTCATTACACAATCAAATCGCCTGAGGAGTGTTCTCCTTCCTTCCCCTCCCCTCCCCTCCCCTCTCCTCCTAGAATCCCTCTTTGATTCATTCTCTCCTTTTGCCCTCAGAGATTTTGAAGTGACTTGTCAGAAAGCAGTACCCATACATTGGCAATTTTTTTTTTTGCTGGTTCCTTCCCATTTTCTTTTTTAAACAAATTTTATTGAATTTATTGGGGTGACATTGGTTAATAAAATTATATATCTTTCAAGTGTTCAAGTGTACAGTTCTATACCACATCACCTGTATATTGTATTGTGTGTTTAGCATCCAAAGCCAAGTCTGCTTCCACCATCATTTATCCCCACTGTACCCCCTTCCTCCCCCACCCCCTTTCCCTCTGGTAATCACCATACTGTCATCTGTATCTTTGAAGGTTCTTTTTGCTTAATCCCTTCAACTTTTTCACCCAGCCCCTCAACCCCCCTTTTCTCTGACAGCTGTCAGTCTGCTTTCTCTATCTATAGTATTTCCATTTTGTGTATTTATTTATTTTGTTCATTAGATTCCACATAAAAGTGAGATCATATGGTATTTGTCTTTCCCTGACTGGCTTATTTTGCTTAGCATAATACTCTCCAGGTCCGTCAATGCTGTCACAAAAGGTAAGATTTTCCTTTTTTATGGCTGAGTCGTATTCCATTGTGAAAATATACCACAGGTTTTTAGCCACTCATCTACTGGTGGGAACTTGAGCTGCTTCCAAATCTTGGCTATTGTAAATAACACTGCATTGAATGTAGGGATGTGTATATTCTTTTGAATTAGTGTTTTGGGTTTCTTTGGATATACTCCCAGACGTGGAACCACTGGGTCATAAGGTAGATCCATTTTTAATTTTTTGAGGAAACTCCATATTGTTTTCTACTGTGGCCGCATCAATCTGCATTCCCACTAACGGTGCATGGGGGTTCCCTTTCCTCCACTTAAACCTGGTCTATTCAACCCAGCAACAGTCTTTCAAAAACATATAGGCCATCCTTAAGTTCTAGAACTTGAGGGGAAGTTGCTGAAAGAAAAACTCTTACAAACCACAAGGGCAATTATTCAAATAGGGGTTCTTCCCAGATGGATTTCAGCAATCTATAGTCACCCTGAAATTGTACATAAAAATTTTATGTGTCTGGGCATGGGTATGTTTCTACAGTGGAGGTGAACAGTTTTCATCAGCTCAACAAAACACTGTATGACCCCCAAAGGTCAAGAGCATGTAAGGTAGGAGCAGTGACCTTGCAGTGGATGAAATGGGCACATTTAGACATTCAGTCCTTTTGTAAACCTGATGAAGCATCAGAACGATCTAGGGAGATTGTGAGACATACAGAGTGCTAAGCCTTATCCTAGAAATATTGCCTGAGGACCTGCAGAGGGGCCCACACTGCTCTGAGTTTCCCATGAGGTTTGAGAACCGCTGAGATACTTCTTCACTTAGAGTTCAAGTACTTATCTATCTTTATCATCAGTATTATTGTATATCTTTATTATTTATGCAGAAACACTGAACCAGGAGCTTTGATAAAATAATACATCATTAATTTTATAGTTCTTCAGTATGGAAGCATATTCATAATTCTAGAGAATTTTTTGAGTCGGAAGCTTTTTTTTGTTGTTTGTATCTCCGCTCCCCTCTCTCCCTACCAAAAACTGCCATTCAGGCCTCTTCTAACAGTGCTTTTTCCACTTCAGATTTTTGTCCCATTTTTCAGAAAATCATTCTAAATTGCCTTATCTCAGCACTTGACATGACTGGATAACTCTTTTTTTTCTTTTTCTTTTTTTTTTAAGAAAGAGGCTTCCTGGTTTGGGGAAAATATTTTCACTTGCTCACGAATCTGGCCCTTGCACAAATAGCTTTTTATTTCTCTCCCCTTATGCTGTCCGCTCTGCATCTGGTTCCCAGTACAAGGCAGAAACAGCATGTTATCAGCCACAGAAAGAAGGCAGCATAAGGCTCTTAGAAATCTTGGATCTCGTTTATTGTACTACTGAAGGCGTGCTCTGGAGAATCTGAAAAGCATCAGATGATTAAAAATGAAATGTAAGAATGTGTCCCAGACAATTATTAAGGCAGAAAGGAAACCTTTTGTGTTTTGCTGAGCTGCGACTCACTCCAAGGACAGCTTGGAACTGAAGAAACATCATGGTATTCAGAAGGACTGAATATGGATGACTGATACAGCATTTGGTGTTATTTCCCGTACTATCAGATCTAACAATGCAAATTTGCCATGGTCAAGTATTCTGAATGACAGTGACACGATCACTGTTCCGATGCAGAACATTCTAAGAGAGGAATATTGTAAATTAGTCTTACAAAAATAATTCGTGCTGAGACAATTTAATTTGAAGAAATGTTTTTTTTTCTGGGACTGGGGCTAGACTCCTCTGGCAAGCTTTGTGTTATACCTACCCCATTTTCATTTCTATGTTATTCTCCTGCTTCCTCTCGTGTGTTTCTTTTGCCCACAGTTCTACATCTCATTGCTATTCCCCTGCTGCTCCGGTGTCTATCCCAGCTTCTGCTGCAAAGTTCTGCACCAGAGCACCGGAGGCTTGGAAGAGCTTGCAGCAGGGAGAACGTTGTGTGCTGCCTGGATAAGCACGTCCCAGGAAACTCAGGGACCAGGAACTGGAAGCGGATCTAGACCGCGTCTGCAGTTTTCAATCACTTACTTTCCGTGGGCTCCTTGTCATCATTCTTTTGCACTCACAGGCATGATCTTTCCATTCAATGTTTTTAACTTAATGTATAATCTCTTATTGCTGTGGCAGTAACAAGGTGCCAGACCCCTTTAGGATTAGTCTTTGCTATCAGCCTGGACTACTGTTGGATGAAGAAATAATGTCCATCGAAGCCTAATAATTTTTTAATTTGCCTGAGAAGACGTACTCCACATCACATCTTACGTCCAGTCCTCCCCTCCTTACGTTTAGGCCTGGGCTGGGAGAGAAAATGGGGTAAGGACCGCCTGGTGAGAAAAGGCTCTTCCCTGCAGCCGTGGTTCTGGGCAGGTCGATATTGTCCTCTCCTCCCACATCCAGGGATCTCTGACAACACCTGGGCACAGTTTTAGTTGTCAGAACTCAAGGGGCACTACTGGCATATGCGGGTAGAGGCCAGGGAGGTTGCTAAATATCCTATGAAACCCCTCTTTCCCATTCACTCTCTGGTGTGAAACAAGGAATTATCCAGGTGAAATGGTAACAGTGCTGAGACTGAGAAACGAGCCCAGTTTGAGACATTGGCCACGTCCTGTTCCATGACTTCCCTGGTGCATGTGCAGCAACAGGGCGATGTGTCGCTGAGACCTGGTGCTGACTCACAGATGACAACTGAGCTGCCGTTGGGAAAACTGGCTGTGCTTGTTAGACTGGATGGGTGTGTGTGTGTCTGCCTGACTCGGTTTGTAATGGAAAGTGACATGGAGTCAGCTAAGCAGGGGCTGGGCTTGAGCACCATCTACTTGTCCAAAAAAACATGAACTTTGGGTCAGCTCCCCGGGCTCTGCCTGCCGCTGGTTCTGGGGCTTGAATGAGTCACTTTGCCACTTTGGGCCTCTGTTCTCACCTCTGTCAAGTAAGGTTTTGAGCAAGAGTCCTCTTTAAACATCTGCCCTTGAAATGTATTGTCTTGAATAAGCTTCATGTTTTAGGAAAGCAGAATAGTCATTGGGGTTTAAATGTTGCCCTCTGTCATGTGTTTCTTAGAAAAACCAAGCTTGTCTAGCCACTTGCGTTGCTGCTTACCTTGCAGAACCAGCAGTTCTTCTCCCTGACACACACCCAGCTGTGGGCTGCTGAAGCTCCTTGGGAAGGACCAGGGTAGTCGGGTCTAAGGACAGCCACTGGCAGCTGTGGCTTTTATGATGACCTCAGTCCTTATCCTGCACCACTCCCTTCTCCGAACACTCCCTGGATCCAGGGAACATTGGTCTGACTTATCAGTACCCAGAAGTCTGTAAGAGGAAGAGAGGAAAAGCAAAGGAAATTGATTAAAGAGTTGCCGAATACTCAGCACATACCATTTGCTTGACGAATGTTATCTGATTTAATCATCATGAATACCCAAAGAGGTGAGTAACACTAACGTCTCTTTACCGATAAGAAACCGAGGCTCAGAAAAGTTATTTATAAGCTATAGAAAACCAGATTCAAGGAGACTTAAATAATAACATGAATTTATTGGTTCCCATAGCTGAGAAGTCTAAAGTGCAGAAGTAGAGTTTGGTCCAAAGCCTTAACACAGATCACCATTGTCCCCATTTCTATTTCTCTTTCATTTTTTTCTGAAGTGTTGGTTTGGCTTTAGGCCATATGTACTTCCCAGAAGCTGGAGGCAACCACAGGACCTCATACCTCATTGCTTTTGAGTAAACTGTGGTTCCCACACAAACTGTTGCGTTTACGCACTCACTGCGTCTTGTCGAGTCACATGTTCCCCCCTAAACGAATCCCTCTGCATTAAGGGGGGGGGGGGTCTGTGCTGGGAAATGTTCATCAGTCAGGGCCCCTTCCTGATGCCGCTGAGTCAGAGGTACAAGTTAGAAACTGAATTCCTCAAAGGAATAAAATATCTGGGCATTGTTGGCAGGAACAATTTGAAGGACCAGGTAGAAACTGAAAAGATGAGGAAATGACCAGCATGCTTGAAGTTTCTGCGCAAAAATGATTCTTAAATAAATCAAAACCAAACTTTAAGTTCGAACATCGAATAAACAGAAAGATTGTTACCAGGATCTGGACTGTGGATCCTTAATTCCTAAGCATGTTTTAGAAACTAGAGACTTCATGTTAGCAATGTAGGGTTTCTTGTTTAGTAGTGACATTTTGAAGTAGGTCTAGCTAAGGCACGGAGACTAAAAACGGTTCCACTATGTAGGTTTTTTACAGCCCAGGTGACTGGTCACATTTTTTCATTGTGCAGTGGAAACCCTCAAGAAAAGGACAACCAGGACAGACTGGTGCCCTGCATCCAACCCTTCTGATCATCTTGGAAGGGAATCATAAGAAAAGATCTGAAAGCTCTCGGGATCCATTCTGGTATCTTTTTCTCCCCCACCCCAAACATCTTACCGATGTCCAAAGGTGACTCTAAGGCTATTGCAGTCAATTTGATATGATTAAAAATAATGAAGCTCGCCCTGGCTGGCGTCGTAGCTCAGTGGATTGAGCGCGGGCTGCGAACCAAAGCATCACAGGTCCGATTCCCAGTCAGGGCACATGCCTGGGTTGCAGGCCATGTCCCCCAGCAACTGCACATTGATGTTTCTCTCTCTTTCTCTCTCCCTTCCCTCTCTAAAAATAAATAAATGAAATCTTTAAAAATATTAAAAAAAATAATGAAGCTCAAGCTTTTAAAAGGAAAACTACATTATTTCCCCTATTAAAGAATTTTTCCTTTTCATAACACAAGATATAAACAGCTTTTATTAAGAGATGTCAGATGGCCTGCGGGAAATTGTCTGAGCAGTGTGGAATAAACACGGGTGATATGTAAAAATAACCTCACACGGTGATCTGATCATAAACTCCTAGCTTCTCGCGTCTTGGCGGGTAGTCATGCCCCTCGCCAATAGCTTCTTTAGTGAAAAGCTTATCTTTGCCTTAAGCAAGTCCTTTCTGTAGTTTCCATGCATCTAGGTTACCACATATTCGAAAAGCCCCCTTTGAATTCCTCCTTCTAATACCCAACCACCCTTTCAGGCTCCGCCTTCTGAAAGCCAGAGAGCACAGCATTGTAGCCATCCTGCGGCACAATCGCTGCCTGGCTTTCTTCCGCCTCCATGCCATCTTTCTTGTCTTGCCTCCTTAACTTCAAATGCATAAAAGAAACTGCAAAACTATTATTCTCTGGAGCATTTGAGATCCTGCTCCTTGGCATATGCCATCAGTTTTGGCTCAGATAAACTCATAAAAAATTCCTCTACAGGTTTGGATATTTCTTACACTGAAAGCAGCAACCACTTACTCTGTAGAAAAAACAACAACCAGAGGATGTAGACAGTAAACCTATTTGTCCTCAAGAAATAAAGGGAACTCAAATTAAATAAATTAATAAAATAAAATTTAATTTGAATACATTAAATAAATAAAAAATAAACATAATACACAACATAAAATTTAATTTGAAATTGTAAGACTGCTATTAGTTGGATATTGTAGCATTTCTCTGTGCAAATGGATATCAGCTAAGAGTGAAAACAGGTTTTTGATCCCTCATTTAAGTACCGATATGCCAACATAGTCTTTAATTAATAACCTGTCTGTATAAAAAATCGACTTCCCTGTTTTCGAAATTACTTGTTTTGCTAGTTTCAAAAACTGTGCTTGAATAAACTTTGGCTTGTAAAGAAAGTGGCACGAGCATTTCACATATTAAGTTTTTGGTTTTCCTCAAACTTCCTCAAACTTAGTTCCTCAAACTTAGAACACAAAGGTAGAAAAAATTTACAAAACAATCCAAAACAAAACCTCCTTTATAATGTCAGCCTTTAAAACAGAAACAGACCACACAAATTTGCTAATGACTCTCCTTTGCAGAATGATTCAGAAATACTTCCCGCCTGGGATCAGGAGTCGGGTCTGCCTGCTGGAGCAGAGCAGTCTGGTGTGTTCTGGATGGCACCACCTGAGTAGTCAAGACTTCCATGGAATATTCTGAGAAGAAACCTCAAAATGAGATCATGTCCACTGTCTGGATTTGTTGGAGGAACTTGGATATTTAAACTGGAAAATGACAACAGTTCATTTTCCCCCCTAAGCGTCCAAAAGGTTAACTTGGCACAGAGAACTGAGTGGTATATTCTACAGCCCTTAAGAAAAACCAGAAGCAGTGAATGGAGGTGCAGGACGGTGGTTTAGCACACGAATGACGACGTCAGAGAGTCAGGGGTTCAAATACTGCTTCCGCCACACACTGATTGTGTAAGTGTGGACTAATAGCCACACGGAGTCTCAGTTCCCTGTCTGAGAAGCAGGGAGAATAACACTGAACTTGTGCAAATGAGTCAACAACGTGTGCAAAGTGCTAAGTGTGGCAACTGCCATGAATACAGATTCAACAAATGGTTGCCTTGTAAATCATCATCACACTGTTACCGTTATGTATGGGAAGCATCCGATGGTAAACACCGCTGCCTCTGGAAGTAGTCATTGTAGCCATCGCTTGAGGTATTCAAGTAGCTTCTTAAAGTGCCAGAGGTGTGGGCTTGAGGTCATCTGGTCTGGAATTAAATCTTAGTTCTAACATTTACCAACTCTGTACCTTGGATAAACCATTTAAATGGTATGAGCCTCAGTTTTTCTATCTTAAATTAGGGCAATAATATCTCTTAAATAAATGTTTATTTTTGAGTAGTATTATCCAAACAAGAATATTATTTTGTGAGCATAAACTCAAGGCTGGGCACTGTTCTAAATGAGTCAGTAATCTGGGGGCGAGCTAGAAATTTGAAATTCCCCAGAGATCCCGTTGCACAGGTAGGGCTGGTGACCAGGGCTCTGTGTGACTCTATGTACGTCTTCCAACTCTGAGTTTCTGTAATTCTCTACATTTTCTAAAAGAAAACAGACCTTTGATTGTTGGATCCTAACGTCAAAGTAAGACACATCCAAACTTGTTGAGAATTTTTATAAGTTAATTTGAGGCAAAACTGATGACATATGCAGGGGAGAAAGATCTCAAATACTCCAGAGAACATCAGTTTTGTAGTTCTTATTCGATCCATTTGAAATTAAGGAGGGAATGAAGGAAGGTTAACTGAAGGCAGGAGCAACCAAGGCAGGGATTGGATTACAGGATATTTAAGATTAGGTGCTCTCTAGAGGATGATCATACTTTAAAAGGAGGGTACTGTTTTTTGTTTGTTTTTTAGTTTTTTAAAATTTTAGTTTAATCATTGTTCAAGTACATTTTTCTGTCCTTTACTCCCATTCCTGCCCACCCACCCATCCCCCCACCTCCCTTCCATTTCTACCCCCTTACCCCCAGTTCTTGTCCTTTATATTTGTTCCTGTAAACCCTTCCCATTCTCCCCTGAAATTCCCTCCCCTCTCCCCTCTGGTCACTGTCAGCCTGTCCTCTATTTCAATGTCTTTGACTATATTTTGCTTGTTTCTTTGTTTTGTTGTTTAGGTTCCTGTTAAAGGTGAGATTGTATGGTATTTGTCTTTCACTGCCTAGCTTATTTCGCTTAGCATAATGCTTTCAGTTCCATCCATGCTGTTGCAAAGGATAGGAGATCCTTTCTTTCTGCTGCCTGAAAAGAGGACCTTTGGAGCTTATGTTAACTTAGTTGTATAGAAACAATGGGCAGTGCTTGCCTGAGGCAAAGATAAGCCTTTTACTAAAAATGTTGTATGCCTGAGAGACAACCCAGCAAGGCCTGTCTAATTAGGAATTTTCGATCAGATTGCCCTGTGAGGTCACTACCCGTAGAAGCCCATTTTTTCATCCACACCAAGTTTTCAAGTTTGGAATCATGGAGAGCTCCTCCCTCTGACTGACTGACGAAAGAGACATCATTTCCATGGAGTCTGTTTATTTGCTCTGTATCAAAGCCCCATGCCTTCCTTTCTAAAGAATGTGTCTTAGCTGAGCATTGCAGTCGCCTCTCTGGCCACCCAGTACCTTCTGTAGTAAATGGTAAGTGGGAAAAAGGGACCAAATGAGCAAACTCAAAACCTGAGTGCAAGCCAGTCCCTTAGACCCCAGGAGATATTATGGATGATGTAAATAAATAAAAAGAAGCAAAACTGTAGGGCAGATTGAGTCTGTAAAACAAATGGGTCTGGAAACTCTTACCTCTACCTTAGGCTGCTAGACTGTATACTATTTAGAAGTAGCAGGTGGAACAACATCTAGGTCCAGGAGGACTTTTGTCTGTAAAAACCTTCCTTAGTTACAGTCCATATACAGTAGGAAAAGGGTGAAATTTCAGCTTAGGACATAATCCTTTAGTGGGGAAAAAAACTGCTGAGGAAAATGGATCAAAGACCTCGATTCAAGTCATACAAAGCCAGGCCTGGGAAGAGCCCTGTTTTTACAGCTGAGTAACTGTGGCATTGGTGCAGGTGACGTAGAGGAAGATTTTATGTGTGTGTGTATTCTGTCACACACAAATACACGTGCGCGTGCATCCACACACACACAAATCAATAAACGTGTATTTCAATATTATACCTATGAAAATCATTTTAATAAATCATCAGCCAGTATTTCTTGACTT
Organism: Tonatia bakeri; assembly: GCA_004024845.1. Taxonomy (NCBI): domain Eukaryota; kingdom Metazoa; phylum Chordata; class Mammalia; order Chiroptera; family Phyllostomidae; genus Tonatia; species Tonatia bakeri. The sequence goes on from PVIA01002166.1 coordinate 175,678, forward strand.
GTGGACAGAGAAGTTCATCAAAATTTTATTACAGAATACAGAAGGCTACGGGAAAGGTTTTGTAATTCTTTAGTTGGACTTGACTCAGCCAAATTAATTTCTCTTTTCAGTGGTTTTCTTCTTTTTTTCTCCTTCTCTAAATTGAGCTTGGGAAATGATGACTTTTTTTTTTTTGATGACAGTGAACACAAACTTTGGTTCCCTAGATTTTTTTCAGGGCACAGAAACCCATAAGGGATACAAACGCTGTGAAAGCTCTGAAGTGGCGGGAAGGCCGAGGTCAAGGGGGAGTTTGTCACAAACCACTCTGACAGCACGTTGTGGGGGAACACTGAGCAGGGAGTGCGGGACGGCATTTGGTCACTCTCTGATTCTCAAGGGAAGAGAATGACTCAAGAGCTTTTTTGAAAAGCAAAGCAGTGTATGCATCAGAGTAAGAAAAGGGCAAAATAAATAACTACTGTTGTGTAAGATAAAGGAATACGAATGACTTATTGTGACGGAAGTGTTTTCACAAAATTGTAGTGGACACGAAAGGCTATTTTTAAAATTAACTGTGAGTGCCACGTGATAATGAAAAACATCTGTGCATCTTTTCCCAAATAACAGATAAATAAAATAGAGATTGGACGGCAGAGACCTTGTCCATTTCACACTGTGAAGAGCTGCGGGCTTTATCTGTACTTTCTCTACAGTCATTTGGAGGGAAATAGGTTCTTTGAGCGCCATCTAGTGGTGTAGTAGAGGAAGGCAACTAAAATAATTCGATTTTTTTTTTTTTTTTTGAGTTTTGATATTTCCTACATGGGAAAAGAGTGTAACGAAAAAATTGAAGGTGATAAAGGGGAAGAGATTAAGATGTACAAATTTCCAGTTATAAAGCAGTCTCAGGGATAGAATGTGCAGCATAGGAACTAAGTAAATGATATTGTAATATCTGTGTAAGTTATAGGATGGGTGCTAGACTTACCCTGGTAGGATCACTTCAGAGAGTATATACATGTCTAATCACAGTGTTGTAAACATGAAACTAACAAAGTATTGTATGGCAACTGTAGTTGAAAATTTAAAAATTATTAAAGGAAGAAACAGTTGAGTTCAGGGATAAGGCGTTAGTTGGAAATTTACCAAGGAAATTAATACTCGTTGACACAGCAAGCATGTGGAGGTGCTTTGAGAAGGCAGAACTTTCGCCTCTCAATTTTCATGCACTCCCAGCATTCATCCAGCATAGTGTATGAATTTTATAAGCTATTTTAAACAAAATGAATGAATGGAGGCACTTATAGGATTTGATGGCATCTATTGAATATCTATATTTTTAAGGCTGGTACAACTTTTACCAACCATTTTAAATACAAAATTTAGAACTGTTCATACTAAGGCATTGTCATAGCTCTAGATTTGCCAAGATCACGTTACACGTACTTTGCAGGGTTTGAAACTGAGTATCAGAAAATGTAGGATAGTCAAGGTCTAAAATTTATATTACTCAGCTTTGTGGGTTCTTTAAAAAATTTTCTGCACTTTTGCAGAGAAAGAAAGTGATTAACATACATGGCATCTCTCAGATAAGCTAGGTGTATTATTTATATAGTAATTTATATAATCTTCACAAAGGAGGCAATTGGATGGATTAAAAAAACAGAAACCAATGCTCAGAGGTTTAGTTTTATATCATTAAAAAGCCTACCTAAGTTTTTGGCTTGAAAGCCTGTAATAATATGTTAGACATGAATGGCTTTTGCTGGTTTACTTTATTTATTTATTTTTGTGCCTTTTATATAGCTTAATGTTACCCATCCCTCTTTCGTAATTACTTAAGCTGGTCATTTTGGTACAATTGCCAGGGACCAAAGAATTGGTTTAAGATTGCATATTTAACCCACTATGGCCAACAACACAGAGAAGAGGTTTTCTAAAAGGGTTCCTCATTCTGGATAAAAAGAAACATCAGGGAGAAATACTACCTGTTCTTCCTCACGGTAGTGATTTCTGAAAATGTGATGCCTGGAGCTTCCACAGTCACCTTGTGACCATGAGGGGAATGAGCTCACACATCATGGATGACAAAAGTACTCAGATGAAAAAATGGGCATTTATTCATGACATTGTTGAGCCACTAAGCTAACTACCTAGAGGCTGTCCTACCTTGAATTTTTATGATATAAATAAAAAAAGCCTCCCTGTAAAAGCTATTTAGAGATGATATTTTCTGTTACTCCCAGTTTTAAAACATCTTAATTAAAACATATATGTGACATGTAAGATATCACTAATGAGAACTATTTTGTTTAAACACTATTAGAACAAATAATTAATAGGAAAATGTCTATTTCAGTAAACCAGGAAGGTAATCCTGCATTTTCAACAGTCAACAGATGGCATATTGGGAAAAAAAAAACTAATAAAATGGGTTTAATGAACTCTAAATTGAGACAAGGAGGAGGTAAATCCCATAGAAAGAACAATACAAGAAAATGGAAACTCTGCTTACCGTTTCATGGATCCCACAATATAATAGACTGTTCAATACTAAGCTTTAATACCTTCCTTAAATGCTCAAGGATGCAAATGAGAGATACAGCAGGTAAGCCAGACTTCAGCACGCAGGACCCATGCTGTGCGAGGCGTGCTGTCCACTGAAAGTGGTGCTTTTGGGTGCCTTATACCTCCACCTGAGATGCTGATGTGTACACCAGACCTACTTTGCCTTTCCCGTCTCTGGGCAGGTAGTTCCTACCAACGGTGAATGTCCCACACTAAGCGGCAAGTTCCAATGATCAAATATTTCTTCCATAAATTAAATAAATTTACTTTTTAGCTCACGACCTCAACCTTCTGGAAACCAAATCAAAATAAATTAAAAAAAAAAAAACAGAAACAAATGTTAAATTGAAATAGCAATTAAAAATAAAAATAGCTTATTTAAAAATTCGAAGAAAAAATAATGAAAACATTTTCAAAGTTAATTGGTGTTTTAACTTTAGTAAATACAAAATTATTTGAATTACATTTCAAAGACTTGAAAGCTATGGCTGTGTTCACTGGGCACTGCCTCGGCCCCCACACACAGACACACACACACACACACGCACACACACACATGCTCTCAGGTGGAGACACGGAAAACAGAACAACGCAAACAGAACTGAGGGCTCCTTATCTCCTTATCGGACGAGGTTCTGATCACTATGGTTTTCTTTAACATGGTATCTTTTGGATAGAGATTTAAAAAGTAATCTCTTTCTCTCCCTTTCTTTAGCAGTAGTTGTTGATAGCAGGAGGAGCTGACCAGCTGTCCATCAATCATCTTGCCATCTTCTGTTGCTTCCAGGATATTTTAGAGCCATCTGGTTTCTCATCCAATGAACTTTCAATAACATTGAACTTCTCCATTCCTCAGGCTTAGGAAAGTACACTTTATAGCTCGGCGCAATTTTGGAGGAGTAGTTGTGCTGCCTTCCACACTTCAGAACGCTGTATTGCCACTATTTCACTGTGACTAACAAGGTAATACATTGCAACTCTGAAAGGATTTATGTGTAAAACCATAACTATCACAACATATGGGCATTTATGTTGTGATATAAATGTCTTTTTCTTATACTAACATTGTCAAAATACCAAAATAAAGTGTGTAGTGTTTTTCATTAATTTTGTACATACCTGTTTTTACTTCTTTATAATTGTATCATAAATAATAGTCAAATGATAATTATTGAAACTTTGTTACAAGTTTGTGAGCTAGCAATATTATTATTCCCATGCTACAGATGGAGAAACTGAGGTTGAGTGGAATAATAACTTATGTGAAGTCATACAGGTATCAAGTCACAGAACTAGCTTTTGAACCCAGTCCAATTTAGCATAAAAACTCTGACTCAGCAATCTTAATTCCATTGCTCTAGTCAGATAATAGTTACTTTAATTAGCTTGCGAAAATTACATTAGAAAGGATCACTCATATATTGCTGGGGGAACATAAAATAGAAAACAGTCTTGCAAACAGTTTGTCAATTTCTTATAAAACTAATCGTGCATTTCCCATATGGCCAGGAAATTTCACTCTTGGGCATTTAGCCCAGAGAAATGGAAACTTGTTTTCTTGCAAAATCTGCAGAGACATGTTTATAGTGTCTCTATTTCTAATAGCCCTAAACTGGAAACAACCCAGAAGCCTTTCGGCAGGTAGTTAACCAAACTATGGTACGCTCATTCCAGGGAATACTACTCAGCGATCAAAAATAAACGTGCACAACATGGATATAGATCACCAGTAAAGTATTCCGAGTGGTGAAAGCTCTTTCTAAAAGGTTGGGTACAGGTTTTAGTTATATAACATTTTTGAAATGGCAACAATTATGAAGGGCAGATTAGGGCTGTCTGTGGTTAGGGATTGGTCACTGGGTGGGAACGCAGCAGGCGGTTAGGAAAGGGCAGCCTAAGGGGTGCCTGTGGCACTAGAACCATTTTCTCTCATGGCTGTGGGGGTATATACACAACTCTGCCAGCTGATACAATTGCATAGAACTAAACACACACACAGAGCAATAAGCGAGCTGAGGAAATCAGGGTAAGATCTGTGGATTGCATCAGTGCTAATATCTGCTGCTGCTACTCTAATGCATTTTTGCAAGATGTTATCATTGGAGGGAAACTGAGTAAAGGGTGCATGAGAGCTCTGTGTCATTTTTTACTTCGTCATGTGAATCTGTATCTCAAAATACAATAGCAATAAAAAATTCCATAGATAATCCTATTATCTTAATTGGAATGATTTTTCTGCAGACCTAAGAAAAGTGAACTAAACACTTTATATGTATTTTTATCCACAGAGTAAAATATAAAAATAAGGTTTCGTTCCACAAATAAAGCCACCGCCCTCCGTCGGTACAGTCCTTTTATTGTTGGTGGCGTGCCCACTAACAAGTGCCTCGGTGACGATGCTCGTCTGTGCTCCATGGACATGCATTATACAGTGTTTTCTGAAGTGTGAAAAGAAACCCCTTGGCAGCACAGCTTTCCTCTTGCATTAATTCAGTATCTGAGCCTGGGCATCTACGTGTGGTTTCCATTTTCTTTGTTAGGCTCTTGTCAAAGACATTGATTTAAAAAATACGTCATTATTTGTCAATGTTCAATTATTTTTAAAATATATATAATTGAAATCATTTTTTTAAAAGTGACCTAATAGTTATCCCATCTGTTGTTTGAACAGGATGGAGGGGAAATATCTTATTTAAAAAGGTTTTAAAGTCTGATTTCTTCCAATGCAGTGTTAATGAATCAAAATAATCAAATTGCAGTATCTGATGTGGGCTATTTTCCTTCTTCACTCTCTCTCCAAATTCCCCAGCTTCTGCTCCCCTGCCATTTTCGTTCAACCTGTCCCAGGTGTTATTGGTGTTGATATAATACACACAAAGCCAGTTTGCCTTTATGGTTACCATGGAGACACTGCTTATTAAAAAGAGTCTTTCTTCCAAAACAATTGAGATATTATACATTCACCCAGGTCTGTAAGCAAGTTTTCTGCATTCTGAAATTATATATTTCATACAGAAATACCTCTGTAAAATTAACCTCTGGCATTTACTACCTACCTTAGTGATCCCACGCTGTTACACGCTATTTCCCTACAGTTGTGACCACATCCTTCTGGCCACGGGGACCTAAATACAACAAATGAAACTGCTAATAAATCTCCCCTTTCTTACACCACTCTCCTCCTAATTAAAAAAGCTGTAGCAATTATTCACATGTCTCCCTGCTCTACCCCTGCTGTATTTAAACTTATGCCTGAATATACTTTGTACATTTACCAGTATCATGGCCTCTGGCACATGGACGGTTGGCACGATCCAGCTGAAACATTTATCGCGTGCAGTCCTGTGTGTTGTGTGTATTAGCATCGCCACTTCCACTACACTACAAATGGGTCAAAGACAATATCGTGTTGTCCTGTGCTAGTTTTAAATCCCTGTTGTCCTTTCCTCCTCCTTACCTCACTAACTCAGTGAAGACCAGCAATTCACTCGGTTGACAAACGTTAACTAAGCTCCTACTGTGCACCTAGTACATTCTAATAACAGTGAATAGTAGTGAATAAGACAAGTCCCTGTATTTAAATTACAGTTGGAGACAAGTTGACTTACTTTAAGAAGAAACAGTCTTCCACGTTTGCTCCTTTTGATTGAAATTCTTTTGTTGGCTCTGCTCATCCCTGAGACCCTTCTGTCCCTTACACTCCAAACACGGACCAGTGACAGTTATAATACAGAGAAAAGTTGAAAAGAGAGAGCATTGCTGAAAAAAACGTCAGGGACTTCGGTGGAAAATACGGGTTGGAGGTGGGCCTGTTGAGCCCTTTGCACAGAAGCTGGAGAAGAGGCTATAATTTTAGCTCCTGCAGTCGAAGAAACACGGGGGACGAGAATCTAGCCCACTGCTTGAAGTCAAGGCCGGAGGTAAGGGGCTCCCCAGCTGTAACGGCCAGGTTACATAGATTACGGAAAGTTGCTTCACGCGGGTGAGGAAGGAAGAACACACTGCCTGCGCCCAGGACTTGTGCCAACCTGCCCACTGACACAGAGTCCGGACCTGCATGTGCTCCCACATCGTTCCTGGTAAACTCAGCGTCACCCGTGCCCGACTTTGTTGCGGACCGGGGCACCCAGAGTTTTAGGTGGTGCATCGCTGGGCGAGAACATGAAGAGAGAGTGTAAAAACGCTCGCAGAGGACACAGGAGAAAACGACTCCCATCTAAATGAGGTTGAAAATGAAAAAGGTCCAAAGTCCCTCAGAAATATTGTAACTGAAAAAATAAACAAGATTATTAAAGATTAGTATGTATATTCACTCTGGAAGGAATAAAAAAATAAAGCAATATGAAAAATTAAAACAAGTCTTTTTAAGATTTTAACCAGATTCCACAGATAGAAAAAAGAAAGAATAATTCTAAGAATATTTGTGATTATGAAAGACAAAAGCATATGCTCAAGGAAAATCCTTTAAAATGGAAAACATTAATGTAGAAAAAAATAGAGTATTAATTTAAGACTAAACACAGTTGAAGAGAAAAATTTTTAAATTGAGAAAAAGATACTGAAAAATACACACAGATACCAGCCCCAGGAAGTAAGACATTGAAATATGTACATATATAAGAATAGCAGTTAAGAGACAGACAGACAATAGAAAGGATCCCAAAGTTATTTACTAAGAGTTTTTGAAATGAGAATAGAAGAAATAGCTAAAAGCAAAGGTTAAAGATAGTATAGTATTATACAGAACGGAAAAGAATGTAATTTCGTATTGAAATGCCACACAACACATAGCAGAATATATTTAGAAACAGACTTATTTTTATCACAGAGAGAAGATTTCTCCAAATAAGTTTTGCTATTGTGAAAATATAACCTTTAAAGCATATTGACAAAAAAATGAATTTTCTACTTATAGAATTTAATTTACTACTTCAGTCACACACATTTAAATTACAATATATTATCTAAAATATAGTAATTTAGAAATATTACTTTTTCTCCAGTCACACACAAGATTACTCAACCTCTTCAAAGGCATCTTTAACATCAGGGTCTTTGTCATCAATGGAATATTTTTGATCATGATAGCAGCCTCACTCATATGTCAGCTGTGTGCAAGTATAGCATTATGTGATTGCATGTTTGATGTTCCCATTCATGTGCATTAGTACAGTCTTATTTTCACTTCTACTCTTCCTTTAGGTTTTCTGGGTTTCTATTTCAATAACCATTATCGTTTCTTAAAGTAATCTCTAAAAGTCTTATTTACATGGCCTCCAATTTTTGCCAAAGTATTGTCAAAACCCAGGGAAAAGTTACTGAAATTGTTAACCTTTTTGCCTTCTTTTTACTAATTTTTACAGATAATCTCTGTAAATACCAAAATCAGCATTAATTGTAGTCAAAGCAGTGAAGTTTCCGGCTAATGTTGCTCTCCTCGACGGTGTTTTATGGCTTATGAAAGTGATGCATAACATGGGAGACTGTAGGAACTAGAAAATAGGTGGTTACTGTCTTTTCTAAAAACGTCGGGGAAAAGTTTACCTCAGGTTTAGGTTATACAGGGTTTTTACTGACCTCTTGCTTCCTATCAGGTGTGAGTGCTGGGTGTGCAGCAGTGGGTGAGGCAGAGAATGGCCTTACCTTTCTGGAGGCCGCTCTGTGACTGGGTGGTGCAGACAATAAGCAAACAAGTAAGAAACTACCAGGGAGTGATGACTGCTATATAGGAAATGAAAAATAATTTCAAAAAAGTAGATGAAGTTCATGAGGGATGTAGAGACTTTCCAAAGAATCTGAGTCTCTGCCAATTGAAGGGCTTGTGAGAACAGGTAGGACTTAAGCCTCATTTAAAGACCAGCCCGGGCTTAGATTTCACACATCCTGACATCCTGACTCTAAATTCAACAGTTTAACTTTGTACCATTCACCTTGTTGATGACAATTTTTTGACCTCGCATAAAAATGTATGATACAGAAAGAGATTTGAATCTAGAAGAAGCAGGAAGAAGGTGACTGTACAACAAAACTCTCTGATCTAATGGCAGGTGGAAGCGCATAATTATCTACGCAGGCAGGTCTTGCTCACATTCAGAACGTTTAGGTCCATCCAGACCTGCTCAGTGGGTATATGTGTACTTCTGCGGGCCCCTCCCTCCCTCCCTCCCTCCCTCCCTCCCCCTCCCTTTCTTATTCCCTTCCTTCCATTTCTGCATTTTCTAAAAGAAGCATGCATTTCTTATGTGATCTGAAAAAACTCATATTATTTTAAATTAGAATCATTCATTTTCTATTTAGTATGCTTTCTTTTTCATTTAAAGTGATTGTAGTGATATTTTTAAGCCTTAAATCTGAAACTTCTAATAAATATATTCCAATGGGTATGTTGTTTTACTAATTTTGTTTATCTCAATTAATATGTAACAATAAGAGAACACAGTAAATATAATTCAAAAATATTGATTTTGAATGACTTCTGAGAGAAAGATGGTTTGCCTGTGTGCAAAAGTTTTCTAAGAAGCTTCATTACTTTGAACTGAATAAAATTCAGCCATTTACCACCAATTATTATTTCATGGTATATTTTATATTATTAAGTTGATTTCAGTATGTTGATTTACTAATGTAATGAGATAATACCTGGGTCTTAGAAAGAGATACTCAGTTTCAAAACTCATTTAATGTAGAAAATATATTTTATTTTTTCTAAATTTATTATCTTTGAATATCTGAAAGAATCCAATTGAAAATACTACTAGATAATAAATTCATAATCACCCAGGTAAAAATCCTGGCTTTACTTCCTGTGCTCACATCATCTTGTTTCCCACAACAGAGAAACTCACAGTAACTTCTATTCTTAATGAGGTCAGAGTCTTTTTGCTCGGGCAATCTTCTGACAATACCAATTCATTAACTTCGCAATTTCTCCCACACAATCACGTCACAGTAGGTTTAAAATTTGTCATTTTCCCCTACACTAAGACTCAGAAAAGACACATGTGTGTTATGTCCCTTACCTCTCATTTCATTCATCTTAGTACATAGTAGACTTTCACATACTTACATTTAATTGAATTGTTAAGAGCATTTGACCATTTCTCACAGTGCTTCCTGTAAAATTTTATTTTGCAATCAAATGCACCTTTCAAAAGTACATGCAAATAAAAGGGTGAAATAGAAGTTTATTAAGTTTTCTTTCAGGTTTAAAAGTACATAATTTAGGAAAGTACTCTTATTCAGTCTTTAAAATATTTTTTTTCAAGATTGGGTTATCAGCTGTATAAGTATCTAACAATTGCTAGGTGTTTTTCATTGCTTTTGAAAAGTATATGTGTTGCATCATCTAACTATATTACTAATAAGGATAAATTATAAAGGGATTTTGTGGAAAAATCATTAAAGAACAGCTTAGGTTCTTGACCATTCTTGAAAGTATGTCTCTCACTTCTCTGGTGCATGTGTGCGCAGGCACACACAAACACACACCTGTTGTGTGCTGCCTGGAACAGGTCCAGGCAGCTGCTGGGCTGGGTGGGAGACAGCTGAAGCTGTCTCTCTGTCTCACGGAACAGCCGGTGGTGTAAGGAGACATGTTGGCAACGATCTAGGTGAAGAATCCAGTGTTTCCTGCCAAGACTGCTCCTGAAAACAGTGGCAACAATACCAAATATGTCCCACTTGGACTTGATGAAAAAGGCAAATTGGGGGAAAGAACCCAGGAAGCTTGAACTAGGACTAAGGTGAAGCAAAGGGGGAATTTAGGGTCCAAAATTTAAGGTAGCACTCACTATGGGGTGTTGTCTCTCCACTTGCACAATCTGGAGATTGAGTGTCACCTTAAATGTTGCGCCTTGCTTCTTTCACCCTGGTCCCTGCTGACTTGGGCAATTTTTAGGGTCTCCATGATGTAAGCCACCAGGTATAAATCAGGCAACAAGATGATCCCATTGAGGTAGAAAGAGTAGTTTTCTTCCATTGGTACATCTGAGAGATTTCATAATGGACTTGGAATAAGGGCCAAGTTGAGAGTTCTGAAATCAGGGCTCTTCTAGGTTAATTAACTACAGCATGCTCTAAAACTGTATTTTACCTACACACACACTCATGCCCATTAACAAAAAGAGAAATCACTAACCTGATCAGACTATGTATGCAGCCTACCCTCTTGTGAGTTTGTGGGCCTGCATTTACACCCTTAACTGATCCCAGTGAGGGTGCTTTTTTTCTTTTCTCTATGTCATTGACTTAATCACTGAAGTGATGTCTCTCTCCATCTGCAATTACTCAGGGTTAAGCTATGTTATAGTTACCTGTGCTCCAAATTACACAAAGCTTAATGAAGTTCTTTCTGCTCCCAGCTTTTCTAACAAAGTGGTCATCCTACCTATTTATTCTCCTATTTATGAAATGATATCTCTGTATTGGTGCCATATTCCAGGCCTCTGGTTGGTCCCTCGTGAGAATGTCTCATCTTGTTGTGGATTTTGGCAGAACAACTTCCGGATTTGTTGTAACCTCAGCAACTCCTCCATTGTGTGAACACAATTGCAGCCCCTGTGGCTTCCAGAGTTGTGTTACTGAGAACCCCACCGTTGGGTTCTGATATGTAAGCATCTTATGTTCATTATCACATGGGCTTTCCATGCTATGTACGCCTCTTTCTGTTCTAAATGTAAAAAGTACACAGGAGTCACAGAAGCACAGGAGGAGGAATCCTTGATCTCATTTATGCTTCTGACCATGAGATCCTTAAACCCTAATGTCCTTAAAGCCAGGCTGACCCCCAATCTAAATGAATTAATTACCCATTCATAGGGCAAATTCTTCCTCATCCCCAGACCCCCCTACACTCATTTTCCCTCCCTACCCCGATTCTTCAGAATCCCCGAGTCAGGGGTCATGACCTCAAATGCACTGAGTCCAGTCAGAATGTATGAATGATTGAAGATATTAAGTGAGAGAAGAGAGTAGAACCGTGGGAGCTGTTTATGGAACTTCCTGAGAAGTTCTGCATGAGCCCCAACTTCAAATCCAAATGCAAAGAAGATAATGTAATCCATAGATATAAAACAAAAAACGCTAGAGAAACCGTGCTTACACATGTGTGTGTCTGTGCTGTGTTCCGACTATCCTTCTCAGAAGGGGCTTTGCTTGTGTAAAAGTAGTATATATTATGAAATTTATATAAATAGCAACTCGTAACAGAGCCAATTGAAACTGAAAATTTGGAGCCAGCAAGAAACATTTTCACATCAGACCCAGAAGCCCATGCTGGAGGTAAGCTGTGGATAAGCCAGCAGTTTTCTCAGAGAGAGAAGCTCTAAGTTCTAGGAGAAAAAAATGCTACAAACACACTCCCAGCAGTAAGCCGGGGAGGAGGCTCTAACAGCAGCATCTGAGTCTCTCTCACGCTTGCTTGGGAGATCAATGAGAACACGTCTTCTCCCACAATTAGTGGTTGTATCATTTTAAATAGAAAAATTATGGGGTAAACAAAGACAGCACAGAGGCAGCACTAAGACCTCTCATGTGGATGGTTCTGTTGAACCTGTACCTTTCCAGATTCATCCTTAAATAAATTTATCTGAAACCACTTGGAGGCTTGAACTATGAAAGCAATGACCACAAAAAGCATTATGGAAGGCCCCATGATTTCATTTATTTTAAAAAGTAGGGCTCAAAAACTAAAGTGTCCTGAAATCAATCTTCTAAATGAAAACTTTTAAAAAAATCAGTTCTTCATTCTGATATTTCCTAATAACAAGATTTTGGTATTATTTGTAAAAATGCTAGATAGTATAACACACTTAAATGAATGGGGACCAAAAATATAATTTCAGACAATAATATTAATACAGTAAAATGATATGATTGAATGAACATCAACCATGATTAAATTATCTTTTGGGCTATGTCTGGATATGTATTCTTTAATTGAAATGGTATCTACTTTTAACAAGAATGTGAGGAAAAAAGGATAAAGAAGTGTGTGTTTTATAATGCCATATTTCTTCATAAGGCAAATACAGTTATTCTCATGGTATTGCTTGAAAAACAACTCTTTTTGAAAGGTGATTTAATACTTGGTAAATAATAGAAATGGTCTGGAGCCACCTTGTGGTAGTCACCTGTAATTGGATGTAGTTTTTAAAAGAGGTTTCACTGTGTTCTAGAATACATAAAGATATTTTACAGCTGAAAAATTATCTAATTTCTTTCAGAACGCTAACTTTTAAGCATAGACAACCTATTGACATGGCAGAAGTGTCAAACAGAAATATATTTGTAATGGAAAGTAATAATAATTATTAGAGTAACAATCATTTATTCAGTGCTTCCTATGTGCCAGGCATGGGGGCTAGGGGTCTTAGGTGTATTTGTTCACTGGACAGACGTGCTCTAGGGGAACCAAGGTAGCCTAAATCAGTTTCTTGCCCGAGGCTACACAGGGTAAGTAAGCAGTGGAACTGAAATTTGAAAACTAGATTCTCAGTCATGACTACCCTTCTAAAAATGCCTACTACATACCAGCCAGTGAGTTAAGTGCTTTCCACTTGCTATTTGTGGTAAAATTCTCATAAGATAAACATTCATATAATCACATAAATGAAGAGATTCAGAAGGGTTATATAACCTGCTTAAGCTGGAATTTGAAGCTAAGTATATTTAATCCTGAAGACCATGCTCTTCTTTATGCCATGTCCTACTACATTAACTCCCCTGTGATGCTCTAATTAATTATGTGTGTATGGATTTTTAATTCACTCACTCACTCATGATAACACCCCCCGCCCCCGAGCCTTGGTGCATTTTTCCTTTAGCTGGCACACTCTCTTCTCCTTCCCTATATTAGGGTGTTGTAAGGATTCAATGTGTCAACACTGCAAATGTAAATTGTTGGAACAATGCTGAGTACAGTCTAAGGACTGTGTGAGTTTCGACTGTTCTTATTATTGCTTTTTGTTAGAAACCTCTCCTAAGCTGGAGTTGCAATCACTTCAGCAACCACCTGACACATCCACCAACCCCTTCCAAAAGGTGAGAAACAGGTTGCAATGGCCTTCCGACTTGGGTTTACCAGAGAGTTTAGTTTATCACTACATCACTGTTCCAGGTTCTCCAAGTCACGCCAGATTCCCATGCAGAGTGCCCATACTTCTGTCTTGACCTCACCGACATGGTTAATTACCCAGGGTCGTTGTACCAAGGTGGAGACAGTAGGGAGCCTGTTGGGCATCATATTTTGTCTATTGTCTTATATCTGATGACTTTGAATGATTACCATGAATATTCTTTATTGCCTCTGCTCCTGTATCTGGCGATGGTAGAAGTTTATAGGCTGGAATCTGGGGTTTTGTGAGGGTGAGCATGTCGATTTAAGTATAAAAGACTCCAAACTTTCCTCCCAGGAGCAGTCCTTATTGCTTGTTCACGCTGTCTGGTCCAACACTTTGGTGGCCATGGACTAACTAGAAAGGAGCAGAAACAGTTGTGCTCTGTGCCACTTTTGCACTAACATGATAACAGAAGAATCTTGTCAGTAGCAAGTCACACACATATGTAAAACCCTGGAGAATGTTCTCCTGGTGTGTGGCTTCAGGATCATGAGATCTATAATAACTCAGCCGAAGTGCTCTTGGTGGCAAAAAATTAGGACTGGCTTCTTTATTCTATTCAACTTGTCTGGTTTGCATTCTTGGCTCATCCTCCAGGGACTGCCCTTCACCTTCAGTCAGCAGGGGCCATCTCTCTTGGACCCTCTCCCTAAAAATTTCTTTCTCTTTCTTCACCCTGCCCTCCCTCCTCCCCTTGGTTTTGTGAACTGTTTTCCCCATACCTACAGTTACATCTCCTGCTTCTACCTGGGTAGATCAGGGCTCACTGGGGCCCAGCCTGAAGAGTTTTTTATTATTCTTGCCTCTGCATGTTTGTGTCTGCATCCCTATGTAGGTAAGTGTGCTGCCTTTACATGAACACTTAATTTCATCATGCATTAGAAACTGGCTGAAATCTTCCACAATTTACTACCAAACACTGGGTCTTCATCAGAGTTCTCTTATGGCTTTCTCCCATACCACACTCTATAGCCAGAGCTGATGGTTCACAAATCCTGATCCTACGTGCACAGTCCATCACCAATTTTATGTCACAGATGCATGTATCAAAGGCACACAGTAGCCAGAAGAAAAACCCATCTGAGTTTTCCATGAAGGGAGGTGTCCATTTTCTAATCTTCCTGCAACCAAAACAGAGAAATACAGCTGAAGCTCTTACCCAAATGTCAAGAAACGGGAGCGAAGAGGTTATTGACTATAATGTCTGGGAAATCTATCTAATTTCTAAGCTCCATTGTCATTCAGCTCTGGGTTTAGTGTTCCTAGACAGTTTTACCAAATCTCTTTATTGGGCTCCCCTGGGAATAATAGCATATTTTTTTCCCTCACTGAAATGTGCTTCAGTGGAACCGCATCCCAAGAGTTGTCCTTTGATGAGAAAGAGTTTAAGCTGAGAGACCAGGGATTTCTGGGCCATGTGGAACAGACTTCGAATTAGCACTTCCAGGGAGCCATCCCCATACACAAGTTGTTTAGATGATCTGGTTCTTTTCCGCCTCAGGATCAAATCTGAGTCAGCTTAGAATAGAGTTTTGCTGTTTTTTTCTCAATGCCTGCAAGGTCACTACTGCTTGTCTCCAACACCCTTGTCATCACAGTGATACTGAAGGGGTGAGGGTAGGGAGTCACCACCCTTTAAATCTGACCCTGAATCTACTGGCTTCTCCTTAACAACCTAAAGCATCCTCACTTGAATCACACTGCCTGTTCAGTGTGCAATAGTTTACATTCTATTTTTCAAGATTTCTTTTCTACCACCATGATATGCAAATACATTGCCAAGGAAAAAAGAAAATTGCCTGTGGTCACTCTATCCTGTGAAAACGCCACCCTTCCAGAATGCTCCTGTGAAGATCACAGTCCCTGACACCCCACTCAGCACTATTGTCCTTTTGCCCAGCTCTGGCCATTCTTTTGGAAGGAAGAACAAACATCTTTGCTTAGCTTGCAGTTTTTGCTTTTATATTTCCTTCCACTCTCCACATGATTCGGCTGAGGTGAGTCGGCCGCCACCTTGTTTCCGCTCCAGGTTCTCTTCGATGGAGGCCCCTCACCGTGGGGCCTGTGGTGGGAGCCTGCAGTGGACAGGACCCGTTTACTTCTTAGAAGGGACTGAGATGATGCTGACTGATACTGCTCCTCCTGCTGGACCTTTGGTGCCTGCGCTGACTCTTCCAACAGTGCCCATGACCTGTCTACCCCATAGCTTCTTTTAGAAATTCAGACTTGACACCATACATTGTACCTACAGGGCACTCACAGAGCTCAAGACTAAGAGGCCTAAGCTCCCAGGTCTTGCAAGGGCATGTAGCCAAATGTCTTTCATAGATTTGAATGGCAGTGACCTTACATGGCCTCCTGGCATGGACCTCTGTCTATCTGTATTCACATCTCTGCCTGTGGAATTCAGTGCTTCAGAGGAAGAGGTCAGATGCCAGTGAATGACCATTCTTGAGGGAACAATCTGGAGGGGTCAAAATAACAGGCCCAGACCTATGGACCAGAGGACTTTCTTCTGGCATCCAGCATCCTTTGTCCTACATAAGACTATTAATAGCTAATGCTTATAGTGCTCTCAACCTGTGCAGGACTTAGCTGGAAATTTTTCACATACATATACTCAGTCCTTTTAACACTTAGACCCAAAGAGAGAGTTATGAGAGAGAAAAACCCCAATTTCACAATCTTACCAATGAATCACTTGAAAAGCAATCCATCTCTTTTTTTAATGTCTGCATCAAAGTATGTCAGTTAACACACCACTATTTATTGGTTGTTTTCCTTGGCATTTCCATAGGATAATTCCTGTCCAAACTGGCCCCACAGTTAGCCCAGCCCTGATTCTGTTGAATGTTGACTCAGCTGCAACCTTGGATGCTTCCTCCCGCCCCCTTACAGAGTGTCCTGTGCACTTTGCCATTCATGCTATTCCCGCCTCTTCTACAACATCTTCTGCTATGTCTGCTCCTCAGACCAAAACATTTTTTACTTCTGATGTACATAATAACATAATTCAGATAAAGCAGAACACTATAAAAAAACTTGAACAATCCCAGAGCATAGCTTTGAAAATGTAACTTGAGCATATTGTTCCTATAGTTTATTGCTAAAAATTAATGAATGAATGAATGAGTGGCTGAATGAATAAATAAATAAATATGTCTGTTTCCTCTCCTGCCCTTGACCAACAATACAAAAGCCCCCTTGTAGTGCTTTAGAACTCTGCCTTTAAGCCCTTTTTCATTCCATTTGAATAAAGCCACGACAGTATACTCCAGGAAGTCATCTGTCTCACATAGCCAGCAGTCTGGATGTCATCCTAAGCTCAGCTGGAATTCTCCATCTACGGAATACTTAGCAGCTGGCTGAATGAAAATAGTGATGTGTTTCAGAAATGAAGCATTCATTTCCTTCCCCTGACTGGGTGGCCTGCAACTGACTTACAACACAGAGCTTCTGTCCTGCTCCCTCTTGTCCTCACTGCTCACAGATCAGATCTCTGGATTTCCACACAGATGTATTTCTTCTTAGTAGCCAGTACTCATTTGCTGGAGTTTTCATATGAAGGGGCAACACCATTCCATCACTGTATCAGTTAGGTACCAACTAATGGAAAACCTAAGTCAAACTAGGTTAAGCAATCAAAATGATTTATCAGTTTGTGTAAAATAAAACTGACAATTAGTCTGAGCCCTAGGTAAGGCTTGTTTCAGAAGCTCAGCCAGGTAACCTGTGATTTGACTGCCTCGCTGTCCATGTTGCAAATGACTTTCAACTACTTCCAGTGGCCATATTCACACCTAGCAATGAGATATAAGTCCTATGTGGATTTCTGGTAAAAGCAAAGACGTTCTTTGTTCCAAGGCCCCAGCACACACTTTCTTGTAACTCAGTGTCCAGCTGGGGTGCATGCCTACCTCTAGGCCACCTGTTTTGGCTACAAGATGGTACTTGCTGAAGGGCTTAAACTAATCAGGACTCACCTTTGATGATGGAGCAAGATGAACTTTGGCCAAGCCCTGTGGCTGTACCCAGGAAGGCACTTTACCAGGAGGAAGCAGGGCTTGGACTGAGCAAACTACCCTATACTCACCACATTTCCATCACAAATCTAATCCCACTAATGATCACGGAAACCTGTGAAGCGTTATTACCAGTTTAAGGTAGCCCTGTTTCAAATACACCTTCTCCATTTCCCAGGCTCTTTGCTTGGTGTGCACAGAGAGCTGAGGACTTCCACACTCTTCCTGGGTCCCTCTCCAGCCTCATGAGAATAATGATGTCTGGAGCCAAATGTTTCACGTGTTTGCACATAGGAATTTCACAAAAGCCCTGTGCACTAGACGTCAGCAACTTTATTCCAGTAGGCTAGGAAATGGCAAATGTAGGGAAAAAACCCAGTTCCATAAATACATAAATAAATGCACTAAAGAGGTAGCTGTTGATTATGGGCAAGCTCCAAAGCAGCTACCGAAAGCACTGCATTAGCTCCTAGAAGAAGAGCCAGGCCTTCCAAACAAACATGGCAGGATGACACTGAAGATGGATGTTTATTTCTACTTCTTTCTTAAGACTCAAAAATCATAATAAATAATATTAAAGTGCATAAATTTGAGTATATACAAGGGCAGATGAGTAGTCTATTATTTTGAAGCTAAAAATTTCATACATGCATGATTACTGACCTAGAAGATCATAGAAAGTAAAACCTAAGCCTGTGATAGAATAAAGTGGAAAAGTCAATGAAACTGTTGACTAGAAACCTCAAAGGTCAACTAGTTTGTTGACTATAAACCTCAAAAGGCTTGGGAAAAGGAGGCAGGGGTGGAGGTAACTGCTCTGTATCCAAGAGGCATTAAATACAAGTTATGAAGACTTTTTTTTCCTGCTTGGATCATATAACCTGGTATGCAACCATGTACCACCCTAACCTCTGCCATTCCTGAGACTAGAGTATTCTTTTCTGCAAAAAATGACATACTCCAGAGAAAAGCCTACTGATAATAACAATCAGAGGTCTCAGAATAAAACAGCTGGCTTGGTGGCTGATCATCTTGTAGGAAAGCCTACCAGTTGACAAGGCCCTTCACCTCCAAATCAGATTTTCCAAAGTATGTTTTCAGTATCTTTTCTATGGTTACTCCCTCTACTCCCTTATCTTCTTTTTTTTCTACTTTTATTTTAATCATTGTTCAAGTACAGTTTTCTGTCCTTTACTCCCATCCCAGCCTATCCAGCCCTCCCTCCCCACCTCCCTCCTATTTCTTTATTTTCTGATAGGCTGCTTTTCAGCTCAAATGTCCATATTTTCCTGGTTCACAGAGGGCAAGCACATCCTTCACCCATGTTCCCCATAAGTACCTATGTTACAACACCTTAATATTTTCATTATTTGCTTTCGGCTATGTCTTCCTCCTCACTGGGTGCTGCATCTCTCAAAAGTAGGGTTTGTATTATGTTTGGGTCTGTGTTCTCTTCCTACCCTCTATCCTAGTGCCTGGAGCAGAGAAGACAGGTGACACAGAATATTTTTAAGATCAATTGAATACAGTAGGGATTTATGCTATCTGACTTCAAAGAGCTATCTTTGAAACTTGAGACATTATGGTTACAAAACAGAATTTATTTTCCCAAGAAATAGTCGAGACCATGTATAATGCAATGTGACCATTATAATTATATAATCGAGCAACAGGAACTTTCCTTCGTTGTGGGTGGGAATATAAAATGATACATCTACTTTGTAAAAAAGTTTGGTAATTTCTTAGAAAACTAAACATACTTTTACCATGTGATCCAGCAATCTCAGTTCTTGGGATTCACCCGAAGGGATTGGAAACCTATGTCTACGCAAAAACCTGCCTGTGGATTTTTGCGGTAGCTCTATTTATAATGGCCCAAACTTGGAAGCAACCAAGATGTCCTTCAGTAGTGAATGGATAAATAAACTGTGGTACATTCACACAATAGGATACTACTCAGTATTAAAAAGAAATAAGCTATAAGGTCATGAACAGACATGGAAAAAACTCAAATGCATATTTCTAAGGAAAAGAAGTCAATAGGAAAAGCTACATACTGTTTGATTCCAACTATGGGATGTTCTGGAAAAGGCAGACTATGGAGGCCATAAAAAGATCAAAGATTGCTGGGGGAGGGGCAAGAGGAGAATGAACAGGAGAAGCACTGGGGATTTTTTAGCACAGTGAGAATTCTCTGTATGGACTGAGTACATGTCGTTATGAATTTGTCTAAATTTGTAGAATACACAGCACCAAGAATAAACTCTAATGTAAATTATGGGCTTTGCCTGATTATGATGCATAAATGTAGGTTCACAAATTGTAATAAATGCAGCATTCTGTGGGGATGTTGCTAATGAGGGAGGCTATGTACCTGGCATAGTAGAGGATGTATGGAACATTCCTGTACCTTCCTCTCAGCCTTGTTGTGAACTTAAAACTTCTCCCTGAAAATAAAGCCTTAAAAACAATAAATGAAAACACCAAAAACTCCTCTGCCTAGAAAACTATGCTTAATATTAACATTACCATGGTACGTGTGACAGAAAAACACATAAACTTATGCAAAATTGATGTTATTGGCTTGACAAATGACTTAATTCTTTTTTATTGGGCAATGTCTACGAATAGGAAAGCTGCTTTTGTCTTGGAACATTTGAAATGGATGTTTTTAATAACAAAATATTGATGGTGTTATGGTTGTATAAAACATTTTCTAAATGTATTTATTCCTAAGCTTGCTTTAGTTTAAATCCCTTCACTGGAAACATCCACATTCAGTTTATACTTAGGTTTGTTCTGAGCTCAGAAAGTAGCATGGCGTCAGCACTGTGAATGCCCCTGGAAAGCATTGAAGCATGAATGCCCCTGCGGAGCTGCATCCTGACCAAGGTGAATCTAAAGGAAGTTGGACTTCTTGAAGTCATCATTTTTATAAGTATCTCCAGATATTGGTCCTCACCAACATTTTCTTTACAATTTATAAAATATTACTTCTTTAAATTTTAAACAGGTTAGAGGTTTACATCAGTTAAAAATCATCAAGCATTAGAAGGTGTGCAATAAAATCTCTTTCCTCCCTTTCACTGTCTCAATGCATTTCTCAACTCCTTGGTCCATACCTAAAAATCACTAGGATAAAAGGTGTGTATGGGTAAAGGCGAAATTAATCCTGATGAAAAACTCAGAGATGACTCTTGTTGGCAAATGTGGGTAGGGAAAAATAGATTTTACAAGGCAGACTTAAAGGGGAAAAGGTCTTAAGTGACCGTTGAGTTTGGGGTCTTGTGGGGGTCTTGTGAGCACACAGTAAGGGCAGAGAACAGATCTTGAGGTGATAGTCTGCAGCATGAAATACATCTTATTAAGCAGACTCAGAATTTTTAACTTTAAAGATCCTAATGCTCACTAAGATCATTTTGCAAATGAAGAAACCACAGTCAAGAGAAATGAAAGGGTGCCTTTGACATCTCTGAGTTATTGGAGCCTGTGCTGAGCCTCTCAGACCGTGGATTCCTGCTCGGTGTTTTCCCACTGTCCACACTCCTTCCGGAAGTCAGTAGTCAAACTCAAGGATGGTCTGGGTGCCAGGGAAAGAATGTGAAAAGGATCTGGGATACATGATTAGATCTATAATTAGGACATATCGGAGGAAAGAGAAGATAAATGCAGGAATCAGGCAAAATCTGGGTTATCTAAAGAAAAGCCTACCCTAGTTCCATTTTTGGGTCTCACGGTGCCTTGGGTAACTAGCACATTCTAGAATGCTCTCTACCCTCTGGTGTAAGGAAACATTTGGATATGCTGTGTGGGTGCATCGGCAGGAATCCAAAGATCTACCTATCTGATATGAAGGTCCAACTTGTTTCTCTTAACTCACCCAGACCGTGTCACAAATTGCTTTCATTTTAGGACACTCACACAAAAGGCCATTCCTCCCAAGGTCACCTCTTAGGAAGGATAATAATAATTTTAAACCAATGAGCACCTTATGTAGGCATGAAATCAACACATGTAATTTAGCAATCAGACAAACTCATTGCTATGGGCTTCATTTTGTATCAGCACGTAAATACAGCCTTTCACATTTTATCACTTTTTTTTTCCCCTCTTCCATCAACAGCTGAGTGTGTTTCAAGTTCATCTTTTGTATAAGCAATCAATTCTCAGGAAAACTGGCTGTCAAGTCTACAGCTTGAGGAAAATAAAAAGAAAGAATATCAATAAGCTTCCTGCTGCTCTGTCCTTTATAAATGGTCAAATGTATGCCTGCTACCTATCTTCTGAAGCTAAGCAGTTGGCTTTTAGAGGGGAAATAAGCTCACGAACTGTCTGCTTTAAAGATCTGGGCTTTTACCTCTGGGAGTAGCTGGTTAGCTTTTTAGATTCTGTCATTTGAATGAAAGACAAATTAGAATAAAGAGGAATCATTACATTCAGTGGCATTATGTCTCTGATTTTATTATTGCTTTAGTCTCTCTTGGTGTGGCTGGCTTCCAGTTGCACAGGCAGGTAGAAGGATACACAGCTGACATGACAGAGTGACCAAAAGAAATATAATTAGTTCATACTGGGTTCTTCTATTCAGTACTAATTACCATGTACCAGAATTGTCACAGTTTAAAAGTGATGAAACTAGTGTCCATATTTGGGAGCTTTTTGATGAAATGCATATGGAATTCTCTAATGGTGAAAGCTCTGTGGTGCTTCCAGCCACAGTGAATTTAGCAATAATTAAAATAATTTTCATTACCATACAATCAAACGGTTACCTTTGGGAGCTGAAGCAAACTCATACACCAATTGGTTTTTGTTACAGCCATGCTCTAAGTAAAGGTTTTCAAGTACTACCAAGAAATTTGCTCTCCTTGAGAGATTGAAATTCCGAGGCTTTAGAGAGTGTTTGGTCTGGTCAACACCTAATGTGAAAGTCAATGGGGTCTTTTTAAATTTGAAGTTTGATAAACCTGAAAATCTGTACTTCATGAAGTTAGTAATTTGTCAGTAAATGGAATAAAGGGAAACAGAAGATCCTGTGACTTCACTAATTATCTTCTGACAGCGTAAGGCATTCAGTATATAATTCAGTGTTCCATGGCAGCAGCTGGCTACGGTAGATCAATCATTGAAAAGAGGGATGGAAATGTGCATAAGAATAAATTGTGAGAGTTCAAGAAAGTGTCATCCTTGAGGGCTTTAGAAAACCAAATACACTTGCATAAATATTCATATTTACTAAGAAAATCATATATGCCTCTAAGAAGGTAGGTTCTGAGTGGAAAGAACAATGAAAGCCATGTGATTACTTCTTTCGACTTCTCTATTATATCCCCCATTTGCTTAAAATTTTTCTCACCTTGAATAAGTAGTTCCATTCTTCAAGTCTGAATGTATCTTTCTATGGAGCCAGAGAATAATACTGCTTACACATAGGGGTAAGCCCAGGACAGCGGACGGGAGCTGCTGTGTTTGCACCAGAAGTGACAGGTCCCAGCACTGGGCCTCCATGGCACGGAAGCGAGCCCCCTCTGTCCACCTTTGATGTCAGTCTTACAGTTCACACCTTTGCTTTACTGGTTTGGGGTTAGGTGGCAAGCATTAACTTTCTTCCAACCTCTTCATCGAAGAAGTTTGATTTTTGCAATTGTTTTGAATGTAAAAATAATGACTTGTCTGTTCAGGAATTGGCACCTAGAGGCAAGGAGTCGGGCATGGTCTGTGTCTGTTTTATATTTTTAAAATATTGCACACCAACCCACCAAACAAACAAAAAATCAAGAATATGAAGAACACGTGGCCGTGACTGTACAGGCCTACAACCCCTAAAATATTGACCATATGGCCTTTGACAGTCTGCTAACTCTGCTCTATGGGGTTATGCAACTTTCTAGGATCCTTGAATGAGAAATATTAAATAATGTAATTTTATTCTTTATTATTTCAAGTTATTATTGTAAAGTACTTTCCTCTCCTTCAACCTGTCAATATTTGTATCAGAATTATAGCCACACTTGCTTCAAGGATGCTGTCTGCTACATTATAAAGGCAGATCATTGCACATCAAATGTTTTAGGATACTCATCACAATGTGTCGTGTAATTTGGAACTCTTAGGTTGGTATATAGATATATTCCTTAGATGCTCAACGTTAGAGCCAGTCAGTTACTGGGGTGGCAGTTTGGCCAACAGTAAAAAAAGTATATGATGTCAGGAGGTCTTATTAGAATTTCCCCTTTACTTCTCATGCACTGTGTGACCATGGCCAGTGTAGCCAAATTTTCTCAGCTGCAGTGTGCACACTAGCTGTATAGCTAAGAACACCTGCTAGAGAGTATGACTTTTAAGTGGGACATGATAGTTAAAGCATCTTGCCCAGTTTCTAATGCATAGACTCTCAAAAACTGTTAGTAGATTCTGAATCTGAGGTCGAATCAATGAATGGACATTCACAGTTTTAACTCCAAGTTGAACTACAGAATGATAACACTCAATAAGGAATTGATCCCTTCCTTTCATTTACATTAATCTATATCACTTTTTCTTACAGCCTTTCTGTTGGCTTTTAAACATGCCAAATATTCTGACATATGTGGCTGTCTATATTCTATACTAAGAGAATCTTCATCTT
Organism: Tonatia bakeri; assembly: GCA_004024845.1. NCBI lineage: Eukaryota > Metazoa > Chordata > Mammalia > Chiroptera > Phyllostomidae > Tonatia > Tonatia bakeri. The sequence continues at coordinate 199,995 of PVIA01002166.1, forward strand.
AAAATTTTACTTAATATGTAAATGAGCTCTTTTATCAGTCAAATTATTTTTGATGGAGAAACAACTTTATAGACTATTTTAAGGAGATATCAGCAAATATTTGTGCAAATACATTGTGTGATGCAGGGTTACTGAGAGTTTCCAGAGGATCCATTTCTTCCCATGTATACATTTATTTTTTAACATGGCTGTGTTGGGAAATATGCTAAAAGCTTAGTAGCAGTAATTACTAGTGGCTTTCCAATATCTATTGTATCTCTTTCTTGTTAGCAATATAACCCTTATTTTACCTTGGCATATTGCCACCTAGGAAAAGGCTACAGTGCCCAACATCACTTGCAGTAGATATGACTGTGTGACTAAGTTCTAGTCAATGGGATGGTTGCAGAAAATTCGTGTGCGGATTTTTAGGTAATTTCTTACAAGAGCATGGCTGGATCTTCCTTCCTTCTTTCGCCCATCTTGCTGCCTGGAATGAAGATACAGATGGCTGGAGCTCTGGCAGTCATGTTGGAATATGAGGATAGTGATCACATCATAGGGAAGGGAGTCAGAGAACTGCAAAGTGCCTAGGTTTTGGAGGTTTTGAAAGTTTCCATGGTACCTATATCCACTTCATGTGAGATGGACAAAGTAACTTATATCTTGTTTTAGTTATTACTATTTGTTTTATTTTCTGCCATGGATAGTAGAATTTAATCTTATTTAATATAGTTATCAACAAATTCAATTCATTTACAGTAAAAGAAAATATCAACTTATATTAAAAGTTGGAGTACATTGATTCTGTAGCAGGGATCATGAAAATGTATTTAAATTGGGTCTTGAAATTGTTTTCAAACACATCATACATACTGCTAGAATATTGTAGTATATGTGTTTATATATTCACATATATAATGACTATGATACAAAAAGCTTTTCTAGAGCATTGTACTGAATAGCATGAAACTCCATTTGCTGTGTATGGTCTTGGGCAGAACTAATCAGCCAATCAGGAATCTTACATCTGTGAAGCAAAAATAAACATGATCCAGGTCCATTTCTGTAGCACAAAGCAGCTTCATTATAGAAAGAATTACAAAATTCTGCTAAAAATATGCAGATTATATTATTTTGAAAGAGAAGTTATGTTTTCTATTCTATTTCTATCTTGTTCCTTTACTTGCAACAGTACTTGGCTGGTGATACTAATTCATAACTGTTACCAAGGAATAAAACTGCTCCTTAACAATTATAAAGTCTGTTTTCTATAAGTTATGTAACATAGCTGTCCCTCTGCAAATAAAAAACCTTCACTGACCGTATCATAATTTAAAGTATTTGTTATCTGTAAATTTTCACAACCTGGCCAGGTGAAGATGTTAGATCCATATGTGAAATTAAAAAAAAAATGCACATGTAGAATAATGCCCAGCGTTATTATTTTTGCATTGTTACAGAGATCAATGGATTCAAATTGAAATGTAAATTACTTACAATGATATTAAAATAACCAACTGTTCTAAAATTAACTCAAAGTATAAGCATTAGTCTTATAAAATAGTAAGCAACTCTTTAAATATATGATGCATAGAAAACTTAAGTCAGACTATGTACATGCTAGAGGCAGGATAAGAATCCATATTTCCTCATTGCCAAACCTCTCCCTTGGATATGCTGTAAGGAGTTTTAGAAATGATGAATTATTGATGAATGTCATACTGTTGTTGACTCTTCTGAGCAAGAGATTTAAAATTCAATTCTAGCTTGCACAAAAGATTTGGAATTAATTATAGACACCTGCCAATTTCTTTGCTCTGTCCTTTACCCGAGGACATTATCACTAACCCTCTGTCATTAGTGTTGCTATCACATTCTGCCCCCAACCAGGTTCCACTGCTCACCTATCAGAGCTGACCTATACCCTTCTACAGCTCAGAGGCTGCAAATAACATGGAATCAAATCAAACGCAAGGAAATAAGAACCCTGAAGTTGTAATGAAACAACTGGCATTGGTATTTTAAATTCTCTGGCTCATTAATAAAAACCTTGCACTTGCTGTTACTATCCTAAAGCCTATAAATATTAGAAAAGATCAAACACTCCTCAGACATAACAACATTATCTACAAATAAATTATTTGCAAAGTTACCAATAGTATTGAACCACAGGAGATGGAAAGACAAAGAAATGCCCGGAGAAAAATAAGTCACAGTGGATGTATTGTGACTAGTTGGTTTGGGAAAACTCAGAGAAAAGCACTTAGGGGATATTTTATAAAGGGGAATGATGTTCTGGACAATTTCTGGATGTTTGTTTCTACTGGTGGGAACTGTTAGAGTAGTCACATGAGAGACTGGTGTCCAATGGAAGATTGCAGTTATAGAGGGGGAAAGGCAGAAGGTCAAGTTTTAGGTTTTTTACAGTGTCCTCCATCCTCCCACACAGCTTCATAACAGTCTTCAGGACCTTTTGGACTTTGTTCCATTGTCATTGTTTCTGTGTTCCTGGGCAGCATGTTTTCATTTTTTCTGTGAGGAATCCAGGTGTATTACGTGCTTCATTATCAGATGACCAATGCTGTTACCATCTGTTTCTATATGTTGAATGCTTAAAATGAAGAGGTTGTGTGGTTTATTGATTAGTCAAAGAAAAAATGAGCTAACAAAGTAATATATGGGAAATTTTCCAGGATCTGACACCATGGTGTGGCATAAAAAGACAAAAGCTGCAAATAGGTCAAGGAGGTATGGTATACTACATGCAGTAGAATGTTACTCCGCCACTAAAAGAGTGAAATCTTACCATCTGCAACAACATAGATGGGTCTGGAGGGCATTATGCTAAGTGAAATAAGGCCGACAGAGAAAAACAAATATGGTTTTATTTATAGGTGGAATCTAAAAAACAAAATTAGGGGGAAAAAAACAAACTCACTCATAGACACAGAGAACAAACCCATGGTTACCAGATGGGAGGGGAGTTGGGGTGCTGGCTGGAAAAGGGAAAGATAGTTATAAAAACGGTCTCCAGGACGTGAAGCACAGCATAGGGAAAATAGCCAATGATATTGTCATGACGATGAATGGTGTCAGATGGGTTCTAGACTTATTGGGGTGATCATTTCATAAGGTACATAAATGTCTAATCATTATGTTGTACACTGGAAACAAATATATATTATATGGCCAAAGTAAGTAAAAATATATATATTTTTACAAAAGCCAAAAGCTGGTGAGAGTTCACAAGTAAACAAAAGGCTAGAATCAACAATTTGACATGCATGATGTCAGTGGGTGCAAAAAAACCCAAAGGACTGACCCAAGAGGAAAAGCGATGCTACCGTCAGTAGTTACCATGCACGGATACTTCATTTGGGAACTCTGTACTGGAGAATGTGGGTACCATTCATGGCTATCAGAAGCGTGTCTCTGCACATGCATATCAGTCTTAGGAAGAGACGGTGAGGTGACTGCTGCAGGAGAATGGGAGCCAGGTTTTGTGACAGAGTTCCAGAGAGGGGAATTGGTCAGTGCCTTCTGGGAAGATTGAGAGGGTTCAGAATGGAAAGTGTTTCTGAAGAGAGAAGGCGGGTACTGAGAAAGGAATTGAGTGACAAGTCCGCCTCCGTGGTGTGCAGAAATTACTTGCAGCTGCTGACCTCAGCACCAGAGGAAGCAGAATTCAGACTTACTGGGAGAAGCAAGTGTAGGACTCAGTGTTTTGCAGAATTACTGGCTAACAAGTCTGGGGAGCTGAAAGAATGAGGATTGCAGGTTATGGAGTGCAGGTCATTTAGAGTAACTTTCAGGGCCCCAACACTAAATCTTTCAGAGTTAAAGGGAGTTTCTTTTTCCCTATGTTACTCATATGATCAATACTTGTTGCATCTTTATGTGGGTTCTTCTGGTTAGGTATTTCACTGTATAAAAGTGGCAACTGCCCACTGTAATACCTCTTCAGAGATTGCTTGGGAGTCTCCAAATTCAGGGAAGCACTGGACTTATCACCACATAACCCATACTCTTGAGTGATATCAACACAATAGTTACTGTCATTGAGTATAAATAACTGACTCTACAGACTCAGGAGTATTAGAAATGCAATGTTTTCTTCTATATAACTCACTTAACTTTTAATTTCAATTGTCTCTCTTGTCTGAATGGCGAGGGGAAAAGGGAGAAAAAGAACTATAACATTAATGTTGCAAGGGGCCCTTTACTCTCATCTGTTCATGAATCTGTGATGTAATGGCTGGAGTGCAGGGAGCTCATTGGGCCCTTGGGCATTCATGGTCCTTGGTTACTCTGCGCAATCTCCTTCTTCTCCACCCCATCCTTGGTTGGCCCATCCCATCACTGATTAAGTAGTTTACATAGTCCTTCGTATCAGTCAGTCCCCTGCTGTTCATGTGCCACTCTTCAGGCACGAGCATCTTGGCCAAAGTTGCCTACGGCCCTGCCTAGAACACACACAATCATTCCTTCCTCAAGTCTAGTTGCCTTCTGTTGGCGCTGCACCAAAGGGCCCCAGATGTGGTTGGTTTGAGGAGCCATCAAACACTTAGATCTCATCTTTCCTTTTCTCACCCCAACTCTGCCACATTTTTCAGATAACTGCTAATTCATTTAAAAGCAGCTCTGGAGGAGTAAATAACATATTCTCCAAAATGGGTCTCGGCTGTGCTACAGGTGCAAAGAAGATGGAAATTGAGGAAGTGCTTGAACGGGGCGGGGGAGGTGATGTAGGAAGGAAAACAATAAATTAATATCATGAAATATTATTCAGCTTTATTTTTTGCATATTAGTTCAATAAGAAGAATGTTGGCATAAATCATCATAATTACTCAAGAGCTGACAGCTCAATGACTTCCCTTTCAAATGTTAAACATGCTTTAAAATGCTGGAGATGAGTAGGTGGTTGTTACTAATCTCAGTAAGCATTATTGTAGACGGAAACAGCAGTTAGCTGCAGGAGATCCAAAAAAGAAGAATAAACCTATGTTAGATTTCCTCCAGGCTTTATTATTTTTTCATTTAGGTGGGAGTTTCCGGTAGTGATGGATTGAAACCAACAGCCCATACTGCATAATCTAACATGATCTCCAGCTTCCTGCACACCTTTGATCTGAAACACCTTTCCTCTTGGTCATATGAGAGTCAACAGTTTCAACATCTTTTCTTTATTTTCTCATTTTGTGCTTCAACATGTTTTTGGCTGGATGACTTGATATTTGATTTTTTTTTTGTGAACTAGCATGTTACCTTTTAAAGTGAAAAAAAGAAAGAATAAAGAATACCATTCTTGCTCACCTAGAATCCACTCAAATAGGATTTGATTCATTGTTTCATTCCATACTATTTCCTGGAATTATCTTTTTAATGAATGCTCTATTCTAGTTAAAAGCTTCATGTTTTTTGAGAATGTGAAATCATATTCAAATATGCAAAGATACATGTTTAAGGAAGTTTACCAAAATTGTTTATAATAACAAAATGTTGAAAATAATTTAACTGTCATTAATTAAAGACATAAAATGTTATTTGCAAATGACAGAACATAATACAACAGTCAACAAACCTATATGTCATAAAGGACATATTTCAAAAACATAAGTTTGTTATAAATTAAGCACAATGCCATTTATAGAAATTATAAATGCCATACTATTAATGGATATATACATGTGTGTATACATGTATGCCTACACATATAAGTATGCATTGTGTATTATATGTGTGTATTTATCTATACATATAATCACACATGTGTGATATATTTTACATATACATACAGACAGTATATATACAACACATATGGGCGAACAGTAATTATTATATATGTAATATAATATATATCACATGTGCAGTGTATAATTGTATGTATATGTACATATATACATGTTATGTATAATATACACAGTGTATTTTTATACATTCACATCAGACATATATAATATATATTTATATATGAATCTACTTTAAATACATAAGATCATATATCTGTAAGAAGAAAGAAGTTTTATTAGAAATGAGAGCCTAAGAGAAAAATAAGTAAAATACAATAATAAATGGGGCAATACACAGACTGCTTCAAGTCAAACTCAAAGTCACCTTTCTCAATGAAGCTTTCTCTGACGCCTCGACTCCTGGTCCCTCTGTCTTGCACTCTTTATTGTTTTTCCCTTCGTCTAACATTATGATCGGTTAGAATCTTAGCAGAAGGCAAATATTCCAGAAGTCGTAAATGGAACATAACTCAAGAGACTTTAATGGAAGGACTAACTGTCACACTGTCATCCAATTCAAGGGAACTGTCAAAGAATACTGAGATAGCTAGAGACCCGAAGAAAGAACAAAGGGAGGGAATGGTGCTACTGGAGTTCAGAGAGAGCCAGAGCCTTGTGAGAGAAAGACAGCAGACAGCCATCAGGTTGTGTGGCTAGGCAGCGGCACAGCCTGCCAGAGATGCAGCTTAAAGCAGCGAGGAAGTGGGGAAGGAGTCCCTGGACTTCTACCTCACATTGGCCAAACTCAACCGGAAGCCTGCTGGCCAAGGAGCCTGGGGGCTATTCATAAGGTAGAGAATGGATTTGGGGAGGGGTGGGCAAACAGAATAACCAGCACATGTTATATACAAATAAATACCTTTAATAAATATAAAATAAATAATAAAACAAATAAATTCATAATAAAATAGAAGTTTATATTATGAATTTATTATTATCTGCCTCTCCCTACTAGAATATAATTTCTAAGAAGCAAAGATTACTGTCTGTTCAATGATGTATCCTGAGTGCCTAGAAAAGCTCCAGGTATAAATAAGTAACCAAGAAATACTTGGTAAATGAATGCTATGCCACTAATCAAGAATTGTAATTAACATAATTCTTGGAACCTGAGATATAAAAAGAAAAGACAACTTGCTTTGGTTAAACTGGGGAACAAAAGCATACTGTGACATCAGGAAATAGTCATTTATATAATGATCAGGAACATTGTCTGGGTTAAATTAATTAAATCCTTTCTAGTTAGATACAGTACAAGTAGAAGTAATTAACTAGCTTAAAGTTGCAGATTAATACATTCATACCTAAATCTTACAATTGCAGGTATGTGAATGGATTCTTTCATATCCTTAGGGCAGCTAACAGCATCTCTTTACTTTAATGGCCCGACCTCATTTCCCTTCCTTTCTTAGCTAGTCAGCACTCATCTCAGGCAATTTCCCAAGTTCTGAGGATACAGTAACCACCAAGAATTATTGGAGAACAGCCTCTCATGAAAGATGCTTCTGACATGAATCCCCATCCCAAAGGTAGATGATGACCCACTACTTTATTATATGACCTTTATGGTTATTATTTTAGACACTCAGATACCATGGCAATCAGATTGTGCTTTTCAAAGCATGGCTTCACATAATTATCAGTATTACAATAAAGTATTTTGCCTAGCACCTTAATAAACTGAACTGCTTAAGGCCTTAATGAGGTGAAATGTGTCCAGTGACTTTGAACTCTGTTTTCTAAATCCTTCAGGTATTGAAATAATTTGCATATTGTTTCATCAGCCCACATCTGAACAATTTATTGAGAAGAAGGGATCATTTTACATTCCTCAGGAAAAATGTCAACTTTATCCTTGAGGAAATGGCAATGGAATTGCTACTTGGGGTGGTTTTCAAAAGTGGTCTTGAAATTCTTTGACACTTTTCCCACTAAGAAGCAGGGGCTCTGCCAGCCCTTTGGTCCTGGGCTCTGTGACTGCTTGACTGATAGAATGCAGCACAAATGACACTGTGCCAGTGAATTCTTAAGAAACGTGTGACTCCTGCTCCCTGTCTTGAGCCAGTGGCTTTTCACAGCCAACCACCATCCTCTGAGGGAGCCTACCAGCCACAGGGGACAGGCCATGTACACACTTTGCAGCCAACAACCCCAGCCGAGGCCCTAGCCAACAGCCAGCATTGATCCCCAGATATGTGAGTAAGTGAGACATTGGATGATTTCAACCCCCCCAGTTATTGAGTCACTCTAACCTTTTAGCCACTAGAGCTGGCAAGGAATGAGCTTTGTCCAAATTGCAGATTTGTAAGCAACATAAGTAGTTGTGGTTTTAGATCGGTAAGTTTTGGATAGTTTGCTCCACTGCAATAGATAATGAGAACGCTGCTTCAGATTCCTGGGAACTACAGAATTCACTCAGGTGTATCTGTCATTTGTGTGTACTGGATTTTTCTGCACAAGAAAAGCTTTACTCCATTTCCTTCAAGATACAAGCTGGGAGGTTTCTTCTTAGATGATTAAAGTTCAGATTTGGTTAATGGAAGCATTTTGTGAATTGATATGCTTAAGATAAAACAAGAGCAAAATAACCTAAAAGGCTTTCCCAGTGCATTGAGCAGGTCTAAGGGGAATCTAAGTATTTTCGAGAGTCTAGATTTTCAGACATCATACAACCACCCTTTCTTTGCAGAGAGAAACCTTCCACTCATTAGCTTCCTTCACACCCTCCTTGGCCTTAGTTGCTACTATTGTTGTGTTGGATAGACCGGCGCTTTAATGAGCCTTCCGTCACTCTTCAGGTAACTCCACCGTTGTTTTCCCACCCTTCTCCATGCCCCACCTCTGGAAAGCATGTTTGACTTGTTGAATGACACAAAGTCGTCTGCTGTGTTAGCTCCAGGAGTACCATTTCTGGCTCGATGACAAAGTCAATGAACTGAAATCATGTGTTTTGTGAAGAGCGCACATTATCAGGAAGATTTTGAGCTGTGCTAGCACTTTGTACACTAGAATATCAAGTCTCTACTAGAATAAAGTATTCACAGTCCAACCTTTCTGCAGTTAGTGACTTCACTTTCTTCTTTGTAGCTACCCAGGATTTATAAGAAACAAAGAAAATTAAAATACGGGACTAATTAATAGAAGATTAAATCACCAAGGTATATAATTTGTAATAAGTTCAAACTTCTTTCATGCACCAAGATTTTTCCGTGCACAAATTTTTCTCAAAGATTAAGGAGAACTAGCAAACATTTCAGCTTTCAGCTCTCTGAGTGCTTCCTACACCTAGAAGAAAACAGTTAAATGGTGTGATTCCATGCTGAATTATTTTCATTCTTGGTATTTATATTTTTCGCTGTTTGTAATCAAAACATATTGATTTAAGTAGATTATGTAAGCTATGTGTATGCTATATTCATTTTAAAAATTTTGTTTTCTCTTTTACAAATTATAAACTACATATTGCAGAAAGCCCAGAGAATAAATAAAACTACAGTTTCAACAGGGAAAATCTTCTGATTCACTGGCTCCCACCTGCCTCATGAAATCTCTTCCAATTTGTTATGCTTTTTCATGCCTGGCGTCTGAATGCACCTGCCGAATTAAATCTTTGCTGTGGGGAAATCCGTGAATCATTTTTACATCACCCCTTTGGCATTCTTTAACAAAATAACATGGCAAACAATTAGAATCAATTTGAAAAAAGTTCATTTCAGAATCACATACTTTGTAATCCACAAAGTTAACCATCATCTCTGCAGCCATATAACTAAATCATGTTTTTTTTCTCTTATACAAATGTCGGCAGAATAAACTTCAGATTTACTTTGCAGTAAATGCCACAATATTTTAACATATACATTATGCCTTTGTATTAATCATTTAAAATTTTCTAAGGATTTTATTTCAAAGAAATGAACACTGTTATTTTATGATAAATTAGAGCCTAAAAAATTAAGCAAATCTTCCACATGTATAAATAAAAAGAAGGAACCCAGAGATTCACTTCCGAGTTGACAATGATTACGTAGATGTTATCATTGGAGAGTTCAGGTAACTGCTGTATAAATAACGGTGCTCCCATTCTGCCTGTTTAAAATGTTGCCAGTTATTCACAGGGGAAAACCCTTCTCTTCATTGAATTCTTTTCCCAGAGACATAGAGACAAATTGAAGGAACACCTTAATTTACGTTTTGTCACAAATAACTTCTGTTGTAATTTAACCCGTGGATTTATATTTTAGGATTTCTCATAGGTGCTGTTAAAAAAACAACAAACTATTACCAGAATGACATTTTATCATAACTGAAACTTGCTGTGATTTTGATAATCTTATCAAATATTAGAACATCTTAAAGGAACAGTGGCTTTATTCCTAGTCAAGAGTGTATGCCATCCCTCGGGGAAAAACATTTTTACCATAGTGTTTTGTACTTATTTGTTCCACAAGCTTTTATTGAGTATCTAGTATGTTCCAGGCACTGTTACAGGCACTGAGGATGCAATAGGTAACAAACCAGATCTGGTCTCAGTTGTCACGGAGCTTATATCTTAGCAAAGGAAAGCAGAGAAAAGACAACATGACAATCAGTTAAGGTAGTTGTGTGTACAAATAAAAATGGATAGTCAACAAATAGGATCATGAAATAGGGAGGGGCTTTGGGATGTAGATAGATTGGGGAGGCCTCTCTGGGGTGACTGCAGAATAATGATGGGAGAGGGTGGTAAGAAGCACTCAGGCAGAGATCATCCACATCTGATTTTGGACACACGAATGTTCTAGAGCAAGGGTCCCCAACCTCTGGGCCATGGACCAGTATGGGTCCAAGGCCTGTTAGGAACCGGGGCCGCACAGCAGGAGGTGAGCTGGAATACAATGTGCTTGAATCATCCTGAAGCCATCCGCCATCCCGTATCTGGAAAAACTGTCTTCCACGAAACGGGTCCCTGGTGCCAAAAAGGTTGAAGACTGCTGCTCTAGAGTTTACATCTCAAAATTTGAAGACAATTGTTTTCTACTTTCCAGGAACCAGTTTTGTTTGCCAATATTGTATTTTCTGTCAGTGATCCTGTAACTCACTCACGGTAAGCAGAAGAGTTGATCAATAAACCAATGGCAGCTGAGCTGCCCTTTCATGCTGGTTGGCTCAAGGATAAATTTGGTTATTGAACGTCAACTTTCCTTAGTTAAAAAACAAAACAAAGCAGAAAAAAAACTACAGAAAAAAATCAATGACAAGGTAGGCCTTCTGGCCACTGTTAAAAGGAAAAAAAATTAGGTTGGAACTCAAGGGAAGGATAATCTAAATCTGAGACAGAACTAGCATGTCAAAGATTACCTGGGTTATTAACACAGACCGTGCAACAAAGATTTTAGAATTTTTGGAGCCATAATACAAATCAATTTATATGTCCTATTTCTAGTTATGTTTACAGGTACTATGTGAAATAATTGTTGAATTAATGTACACATAAAATTGTCCATTAAGAAAACTGTATACAGTTTAGCCATGGTATTGGTTTAGTTTTTTTTTTTTTTTCCCTTCAAAAACAATCTCTTTCATGCTGTCTCCCTAGAGTTACAAAGCAACATCCTCTGTTTCAGGAAGCATTCGTAGACCACCAGGTTGTGCTCAGTATCCATATCTGAGCTGTCATAGCTTTCCCTACGAAGCCCTTTTGTGACACATAGTGCACCGAGATGAGGTTGTGCCCAACAGGGTCAGAGTCTTATCATCTATTGTGTATATGTTCTGCCTGACACCTTGTAGATGCTTACTGCATGTGAACTTGAAACAAACTACTTTCACTAAACTGGCAGTGTGAGCACTATTTTTACGTTTTATAGAGAATTCATGTTTGTAGAGACTTCTCAGAAGAAACCTTGGGAGAATTTCTTTAAAACCACGGAGTAGGGAAAGCCTATTGTCACTATTGCTTAAAATCTAGAAACCAACAAAGACTGATCAATTTGATTATACTCGCACACACTAACTTTTACGTTGCAGTAAAACATTATAAACAAAAAAATTACATTTTAAAACTCAGGGAAAAATATTTGCATCTCATATCCAGACCAAAAAAAAAAAAGAATTTCCCTAGTTTTTGAAGCAGTCTTGCAAAGTGAGAAAAGACCAATGATTAGAAGAGGAAATAGGCAAAAGAACATGAAATAGCTCACAGAACATAAAATACAATATTATAAAAAGATATTCAAACAAGTCAATTCACTAATAAAAAGAGAAATATAAAATCCACACTGAAATCTCATTTTCTTACTACTAGATTGTCAGAAACCCACAAGTGTGAGAGCACCCTCTGTTGTAGAGGTTGTGGAGAAAGAGGACCTCTAATAAATTACTGGTAGAAATGCAAAATGATGTAACCTCATAGAAGGGAGACTGGCCATATTTACTAGATCTGAAATGTATTTGCCTTTGTAGTCTCATTCTGGAAATCTATTCTACAAATATAGCTGCATATATAAAACCTACATTTATAAGATTCCTTATTGTGACACTTTAAATTTTTTGAAATGTTCAAAATTAATTTTCATGTAATTTTTTCTATTACTGTTTAACCCCCTTATATCCCTCTCCTCTCTGTAATCACCACATAGTTACCCATGTCCATGAGTTCTTTTTCCTTTTTGCTCAACCCCTCCATCCCCTAATCTCCCTCTACAATAACTGTCAGCCTGCTCTCTACCTAGGAGTCTATCTCTGTTTTCCTTTTTAGTTAGTTTGTTCATTAGATTCCACATATAGGTGAAATCATATAGCATCTGCATTCTTCTGACTGGCCTATTTCACTTAGCATAATGTTCTCCAGGTCCAACCATGCTGTAGCAAAGGACAAAATTTTCTTCTTCATGGCAAAGTAGTATTCCAGTGTGTAAATGTCCCATAGTTGTTTTATCTACTCATTGATGGGCACTTGGGTTGTTTCCACGTCTTGAAGATTGTAAATAATGCTTCAATGAACATAAGGGTGCTTATGTTCTTTCAAATTAGTGTTTTGGTTTTTGAGTTAGTGTTTTCATGTCAAAAGATCAGAACAATACCAGTTTGAGGGAGCACCATCCTTTATCTAAGTTACAGCACATCTGCACGGTAGACTACTATGCAACTATAAGAAAGAAAGCAGAGGACAGCTATTAACTGATACAGGATGGTCTCCATGATGGATTGCTAGTTAAAAGAGCAAGGTGCTGATAAGTGTAGATAAGGAAGGACTTTATATTCATATTTGCTTGTGTTAAGGAATCATGGAAGGACAAACAGGAAACTAATATAATCACTACCTAATATAACAGGAAAGAATGAGGAGAAAAGACAAGGGTGGAGAAAAGATTCTCTGTGTGCACTTGATTCTTTTGATTTGTGATTATGTAAATGTAACCACTAAAAATTATTTGTTATAAAAGTACCACCTTCCCAAAAAAACAGGACTGTGAATATTAGCCAAATGTATACACCTTAATTTTATTTTTATTCAAAATAAGATCAAAGTTAAACATGCAGAAATAAATGTCATGTCTGAGTGTGCAAAGAGAGCTTGATACAGGGGGAAGAGCATAAATTTACAACCAGAGAGATCTGGGTTAAGATTACAGCATTTCCATAAAATTAGGGATTTGACTTTGGTTTCTTTAATTCTGCATATTTTTTTATCTACAAAATGAGGCTAACGACTTCAGCTTTCTAAAACTTTTCTAACGATCAAATATAAGAAGGTATTTAAGATTCCTAGTACAATGTCTAGCTCGTCAGACACACAGCTAACAGATTCAGACTCTGCAATTTGACTAGGCTGTCTGCTTCTACGACCTCTCTTCCTTACGTATACTTCAATATGGTGACAATGCTGACATAAGAAACAATTCTTCCTTTCTGTTCACCCTACAGATCCTTGGAAACTTAGTGAAATCTTACTTCCTCCATGAAAACTTCTTTTCTAAGGATTTTATTTCATAGCTGCTCCCCACCCCAGATATAAATATCCCCATCAGAGTGATACATTTGTTACAATTAATGAACTGACATCAATATACCACAATCACCTAAAGTCTAGAATTTACATTTAAGCTCACTCTTGCTGTTGTACATTCCATGGATTGGACACATTTGTAATGGTGGGTATCCACCTTCACAGTAACATGCAGAGTGTGATTTCTCTTGAGTAAAAGTTCTCCATGGTCCATGTGTTCATCCCTCCCGTCCTCTGACCCCTGACAATCACTGACCTTCTTATTGTCTCCATAGCTTTCCTTTTCCAGAATGTCATTGGGTTGGATATCATATAGCGAGTAACATTTTCAGATGGGCTTCTTTTACTTACGAATATGCATTTAGGGTCCATCCATATCATTTCACCGCTTCCCTGCTCATTTCTGTATAGTATTAAATAACATTCCATTGTTTTGATATACCAGTTTACTTACCCATTTACCAAATGAAGGGCATCTTGGTTGTTTTTCAGTTTGGGAAGTTATGAATAAAACTGCCATAAACATCCACATGTACATTTCTGTGTGGATTTAATTTCACTTCATTTGGGTAAATAGCAATAAATGCAATTGCTGAATTGTATGGTAAGGGCATGTTCAGTTTTGTAAGAAACCACTGAACTCCCCTCCAAAGTATCATTTTGCACTCCCACCAGCAACGTCTAACACTTCCTGTTGCCACCCATCCTTGCCAGCCCTTGGTGCTGTAAGCGTTCCAGACTTCGGCCATTCCAACAGTTGTGTAGTGGTTGGTATGTCATTATTCTTTTAGTTTGTATTTCCCGGATGCCAGAGGAGGTAGAGTTTCTTTTCATATGCTTGTTTGCCATCTGTGAGGTGTTTATTAAGGTCTTTGGACCGTTTTTAATAGGATTGCTTGTTATTGAGTTTTAAGAGTTTTTTTTTTTTATATTTTGTACAAGTCCTTTATCAGATAGGTCTTTTGATAATATTTTTCTCAGTCTGTGTATTATATTTGCATTTTCTTGGCATTGTCTTCAACCTAGCAGGAGGTTTATGTTTATTTTAATTAAGTAAAGCACATCAATTCTTTCATCTATATATTGTGCTTTGGTGTTGTGTCTAAGAAGCCAAGATCACCTAGGTTTTCTCCTATGTTATCTTTTTGTAGTTTTATAATTGCACATTTTACATTTGAGCCTGTAATCTATTTTGAGTTCATTTTCTGTTTTGCATGTGGATGTCTAGTTGTACCAGCACTATTTGTTGAAAAGATTATTTTTGCTCCATTGCATTGCCTTTGCTCACTCACCAAATATTGGTTGTCTACATTTGTATGGGTCTATTTCTGGACTCTCTATTATGTTCTATTGATTGATTTGTCTATTCTTTTCAAAATACCATACTGTCATGATTACCTCATGTGGTTGTTTTTAACATGCATTCATTTTTTTAGCATTTGTCATTTTAATTTGCCTTAAAGAATACTCAGCCACCCTGCTGAAAATAGCATTTTATTAGAACTGTCAGGAAAGTGGATAAATCCCTTGTTATCTATGAAGTTTCCATATCCTACATGTAGCTATTGGTCTTATGGTCCTATATTTTTTCATTGGTAAGTCAGTATTATTATAGCCTTTTCCTTCTTATTATAGAAAATTATTTCTTTTGTTTTTGTTTTTCCTGATAGCATTAAATTATATTTCAATTGAAAGAATACCTGAGAAATAACTTAAAATGTAAAATTAATGCTAATTTTGTATAGAAGATAATTTAATTATTTTTCATTGGTTGATAGAGCCCAAAATTGGGGTGAAAACTGGCAAATGACCATGGGCACCAGGCTGAAATCTACACCTCATGATTTATTTTCTTCTTTTTAATTGCATACTTTCATACTGCAAATGTACAAATATTTTCTATCTCTCAACACAAAGAAATAAAAATATCTACTTTGTCTTTTTATTAGAAGCTATTTTTTAGAAAAATAAAAATTTCCAGGTACCATATTTTTCAGACCATAAGTTGTACCTAGGTTTTAGAGGAGGAAAATAGGGAAAAATTTTTTGAAGCAAAAAATGTGGTAAAATATTTAATAACATAAATAACATAATATTTCACCAGTGTAAATGTAAACTGAACTCAACAGCAGCATTAACAACCATTATTCCTCCCACATTTGGGGGGAAAAGGTGCATCTTATAGCCTAAAAAATACAGTACTTCATTATATTAATAAAAATAAAAGTTATAATCATTAAGTATTTATTATATTTGAGCTTCCATGCTGAGCTTTGTCCTACACAACTTTGTTTCATGGCAACCCAATTCCTAATGAGATAAATGCTATTAACTTCACTTTTGAGATGAAATAATTAATGGGTAGAGAGGACAGGAAGCTTATCTAAGATTTCTCAGGTTTAGCAAGTGAAGACCTGACCCTGTTAAAACACCTCTGGGGCCTGTGACTGGCTGCCTCGCTACACTAGGAGGAAGCTGCACATATTTGGGGATTAAAAAAATCAGGATTCTTTTTTTGGGCTTTCAATTGAGACAATACAGTTCACTTTATCTTGTGAAATTTATTACTTTTAAATTTTTACTTACAGTATTCATTTTCATGTGAACAAAACCATATGTTTATTTATGTGTACACTTACATGTAAATGTAAATAAAAGTACAGTCATTGGAACAACTAGGGAACATTTCTACCTATCTATCTCTCACTCACTTGAGTGAGCATTTTGATTCACTCAAGTTATTTTTGTTGATGACATAGTGTAACAACACTCAGTAAAAAATCATTACTTTCACTTAATTAATTAAATAGGGCTTAACATCTGTTGAATAAGTTAATATTCTTTTTAAATCAGAAAACTTATGCAAACTAATAACAAAAATCAAGTAGGAAAATATTCATGTAGAATTTGAATATAAGCTTTGACATAAATAGATTTTACTAACGTAAAATAGAAACTATTTCCTTCCTTTATCTCATATCAATAATATTTCTAGGAGCAATTTGAACTTAAATGCTTCTTAAAATGTATATATTGTGAATTTATCAGGTATTTTAAATTCAAAGCTCTCTTAATTTTTAAATAATTTTGTTTTATTACACATATCTTTTTTAAAAATTTGTGAGTGGAGAATAAAGAAGTATTTAGAAGTATTCCTTCTAAAAGAATACTATAATACTAATATATACTAATATTAATAAGGAATTAGTGAATTGAAAGTAAGTGCTAGACTTTATTTTTTCAAAGATTTTATTTATGTTTTAGAGAGAGGGGAAGAGAGGGAGAAATTAGGGAGAGAATCATTGATACGTACGAGAGAAACATCAATTGGTTGTCTGTTACACGCCCACAATCCGAGGCTTAGCCTGCAACCCAGGTGTGTGCCTGACCAGGAATCAAACCAGAAAGCCTTCGGTTCTCAGGCCACTGCTCATGCCACTGAGCCACACCAGCCAGGGCTGAGTACTAGACTCTAAATGTTATCCCCATTCTGTTCTAGGCACACTTCAGTGCAAGAGATATTATAGTTTTTAAGACAGGTGATGTCCCTGCTTTTGTAGAACTAATTTTCTATGTGAAGTAGGTACATACGTGTATGTGTGTATGTGTGTGATATATTTAATAAGCAAATTAACAACTGTTATGAAGTGATTTATATCACCCCAAAATTCATATGTTGAAACCCTAACCCCCAGGAACTCAGAATGTGAGTGTATTTGGAGACAGGGTCTTTAAGGAGGTAATTCAGTTAAAATGAGGTCACTAGGTTAGGTCCTAATCCAATAAAGGGCCTTATAAAAAGAGGAGTTTGGGACACAGACACATACAGAAGGAAGACTATGTGAAGACCCAGGAAAAAGGTGGACACCTACCAGCCAAGGAGGGAGGCCTCAGAAGAAATCACCATACTGACCCTTTTACTTTAGACTTGCAGCTTCCAAAATTATAAAAAGTAAACTTCTGTTGTTTGAGACATCCAGTCTATGCTACATTGTTGTGGCGGTCCTCATCAAATGTACGTAATCAGTACAAGATATGACAGGATAGAGAGTGATGGAGGGGTTACCTTGGATTGGCTGCCCAGAAAATGTTTCTTTAAGGAGGAGGTATTTAAGCTGAGATCTAAGTGAAAGGAAAGAATCAGTCGTATGTTTAGAGACAAGACTGATGCCTGAAGCAGCAACAGGTAGTAAAAAGTGTCTGCAGTTCAAAAGACCAATAGAAAGCTGGCGTGAATCTGGTCTGATAGAAAATGATGCAAAATGAGCTGCATTCTGAAGCCGACATCAGATGGTGTGAAGCTTAGAAGCCAGAGAAAGGAGTTTGATTTCATTTTAAGTGCAATTGATGATCACTGGAAAGTGTGAATCACAGAAGTGATATGATTAGGCTAACATTTTAAGAAGATAATCCTGGTTGCTGCGTGAAAGGTATATTTAGGGGGTAAGAGAAAATGACAGAAGGCCAATTAGATGGGGTTGCTGTGCTGGCTCATCATCATGGAGAAGGAAAGGACGGGTTAGGTCTGGGAGGGGTGTGTTTTCCCCTCCCAGAGACCACAGTTCTTATTGCTAGACTGTATTGTGAGGAAGAGAAAAGGACTGATCACTTGGGGATTAAGAAAATTGGTAAGATTGGGAAGGCTCAGGAAGAAGAGGATTTGGAAAGATTCAAGAGTTCTGCTTAGTCTGTGTTCCTTCTGGAGTTTTCAATTAAGCAGCTGGAAATAGGAGCCTGGATTTCTGGAGTGGGTCAGGGCTGGTGATAAGGATACAGAAGTCATTGCTACAGAGATAGCATTATAGCCTGGGGGTTAGAGGAGCTCACCCAGAGACAAGGAAATATCTCATTTTCCAGGGATTGCTGTGGATAAATCTCAGTATGGATCTTAATATATTTATACATATTTGAAAAATAGTGCATTTATGTCTTTAGTGGACGACAAGTCTGATCTAGGTAGGAAAAGTGTTTTGTACATGGTGACCTACTCCCAGACCCTCACCATGATGCCGTAAAACACTCATTAAAAAAAATCAACCTAGGATACTTCTTTTTTTCATCATATATATTTTTATCTCAACCCCTTTCAATACAATCAGAACTCTCTTCTTAATGCTTTCCTGCTGCTTCTTGTGCCTATCACTTACGGATTTTCAAGAGACCTTTGAAGACAATGAAAATCAGACACTACTAGAAAAGTAACAAATGGCATTCTTCCTACTTGTAGTATCATCAGTCCAGTCAAGTGTCCTTTCTTCTCAACAAGGGTAAATAGGGGCTGAAATAAAATGGAGTTAGTTATAATGACCCATTGAAGACAGAAAAAAATGATCTATGATTTACATTAGCTCATTGTAGGTGTTAGAAACTAAAATGATATTCAGGCTATGGCCTTGACATCTAGAAGTGGCTAAGTTTTTATGACTATAAATCCAACAACTTCATTCATTCATTTTTCATTTATTCATTCACTGTTTGACATTTGTTAAAAACTGACTATCTAGAGTGATAACAAGTATGGGAACATGACAAAGCCTCAGTCAATCGGGTGCTTTGACAGGGATCATCAACTCTGAGCTTATAAAGCCAATGGCTTCCTGTTGAGATGGCTCCTGCAAAGAGTTATTTTATTTGTTCTTTTTGGTTCTCTAGGACCATCCTCATTGTTTTTCAGTTCTCAAATCTTGATCTCCAGCCTGCCATTGACTCTCTGATTCTTTGCTAAATTTCTTATGAATACTGTACTTTTCTCTCTTTTAAAAAAGAGAGCTAGGATATCTGGTTGCTAGATGTAACAATTAAAGAAGTACAAAAGGTTAAATCAGGATTTCAAAGACAAAATGTATATTCATCTCAAATGACTATATATCAAGAATTACCATCCAAGTCCTGTATGCATTATAGAATGATGGACAATTTTTCCCATGAAACCCTTTCCTGGTTCAAGAAAGGTGAAGGACAAACTCTGCTTAGCACCCAATTATTTTTTAGGTTAGCTGTATTTTACTAAATCCTAAAATAGCAAATTATTTCTAGCTGTCCATCTTGCCACAGTTGAAGAATAGAAATAAGGGCTAAGGGATGGGGACAAGTAGAACTAATTGTCAGGTCAAGTAAAGTAAATTAGGTTCAATGTCTATGTGCTATTAACAAAAACTCTCCCCAGAAGCTTGGGGTTACAGAGCTAAGTGCCAAAGAAAATATAACATGGAATTGGCCCAATCATTTCCAATTTGATGACCAAGAAATGAAAACCCTTGAGGGAGTCAATTCACAGCCTCATAGTGTTTCTAGCTCTTTTTCCTTGTCAGACCTTCAGGGTAGACTTTGGCCTTTAAAAGCCAGAAGTGATAGCAAGTCATTCTAAAGTGTGCAGAAATGGAAGCATGATGAAGCATGAGAACCCATTTTTCTCATTAGCCTTCAGTGTGGCAAAGATAAAAAATACCAGAAAAAATTACGTTATCTCTATTCCGGCCACCATAGACACCTTCGTTTTTTGCTCTTAAAAGAAATGCCCCTAGAAGGCATTTATGTAAGAAGGGAAAAGAAGTGTTCTGCATAAGTTTCACTGGAAGTTAGAAATAAAATAATTCTGTTTTGCAACAAGAACCACATGATAGAAATAACTGATTGTTACACATATTCACACCATAAAAGCTGCGCATTTATATATAACTTTACAGCTTTTAAATCTTATACATCCACAATAAAATGTGAAATATGAGTTAACTTTTCAGGGATTCCATAAAATTGATATAATTTCCATTTTGCAGGTGAAGACTCTCAGCTCAGAAAAATTTACTTGCCCTAAATCACACAATTAAGAAATTCTGGAAAAGAAAGTCCTTTTCTTCTCCTCTGAAGACAGAAGATTTCATAAAATTAATGGTCATTTTAGTTTGTATTTATCCTAGATAAAATATTTTGATTAAATATATTGATACTAATAACTACAGAAAAGAGCGAGTCCAACATTGTCAACATGAAATCCCCATTTCTGGCCTAAATGACCACATGGGTTAATTACTCTGCATGACACAGAGTCATGATAAAATGGGACATCACAGTCAAAATAATTCTAGTGTTCCTAAAAACAATGCCTCAACTACGTATTGTTTAGAGACAATTATAATCAGATTGAAAATTATAAAAGAGAAGTTTGGTAAAATTGAAATGTCCTTATCAGGCTGCCATCACTCATTTGCTTTCACAAGTATCAAATTGCCCCTCTGTGTTTTAAAGGTGAAATAATTTTTTAAATGGTTAACCAAAATTTTAAAATGGATTCTTGGGTTATTGGATTGAATTAGATAGCCTCAATATTGTAGATTAATATACATCAATTACATTTTCAATGGACTTTAAGTACTTCACACTGTCAGGACCCTGGATTTACCAAAAGAAGAATATATTAAGTGCTAAGTTTTGAAGAATTAAATAGAAGAAATGTTATCAGCTCTCAGAACAATAATAAGTAATAATAAAACTAATATTTATTATTTAATATGGATTGTTATCATTTAATCCCTCTAGCAATCAATGAAACTGGTGTTATTATTCCCATTTTATAGTTGAGGTAGTAACTAAGTCCCAGAAAAGTTAAGGAAATTGTCCAAATTACCAAAGGTTATGCACCTTATAACATCTGAGTAGATAATTTGAATCCAAGTATCTTGGCTAAATCATCTGTGCTTTTGTCTTTACCAGATAAAATGTATATCAATAAAGGTGATTCCATTTACGAGACAAAACGGATGGACTTTAATGAGCAATTTTGTGTGAAGATAGTATAAACTAAAAGGTTTATAAATAATTTTGATACTACCATGTGCTATTGTGGTGAAAACAATCTCATGTTCTCACCTCAGAAAGCTTGAATTTCATTTCTCAACCTGCCACCTCAGTGGGTGGTCAAGGGCAAGTTACACAATCTGCTGCTATGCAAAATAGATGGAGGCCATCAACATCATCATCATCATCTTATTTCTTATGAGATGATATATAAAAATTATTTTAAAAACTACAAAATACTATATTATGATTTTAAATTAAAATTTAATCATTGTTGTTACAAAAAACAGAGCCCGAAGAAAGATAACACGAAGAGAAATACGCTGAATAAAAGAAGCATATTCTTGAGGCCATGTTTTCAGAGATGCCAACTTTCTTCTTGACAATGTTCATGTCTCTCTGTCAGTAAGGTATACAAAGGTTTTTAATGGTAGAAATGGCATTCACTGAACCATTAGTTATCTGTGCCCTGACCAGACAAACAAAGACATCTGGAGAGGGTTCTGGTGCTCAAGGTCTGGTCAGTGGTCTCTTTCAAGAATGGTGGCCTGGTTGCATTATTCAGGTAATGTTTCCAAGAGGATGAACTGCCTTTTACATCTTTAATATTAAGCATTTTATAAAGAGATGGGGGAGCTGAAGAAAAAGACAGAAGAAGAGATGAGGAAGATGAGAAGTGATTTTCTAGAAACCAGGAGTAGAGAGCTTAGTTAAAGGGTTGAACAAGATAGAAAAGGAGCTCCATGTTGCTAAGAAACAGAGAAAGGGGCATATCAGATGGCAGATCGAGAAAAGCAAGAAGGTGAAGTTGACACACAAATTGGAGAACTTAAATGGAAATTGCATGACTAGTGAGGAGCCTAGAACTGATGTGGCATCTTAGATTAACGTAAGTGTGCTTCATCTACCTGCAACTTCCCATAAAACTGAGTGTTATCATCCTGGGGAAAGTGTCAGCTTTGAGATTTGAGAGATTTTGAAAGAATGGAGTATTGAGGGGAGAAAATGTTATGATTCAATAACTTTATTGGCCTTGTAAATGCCTAAGGGAATAATTTCAGCATGGGAAGAACTGACAGTCCATTTCTCCCTTCTCACTTTATCTTAAAATATATGTTATCTTGACTTCAAAAGGTATGATACATGTATGTATAGAGACACATGAAATCATCTCTAGGAGTTCAGAGACTGATTTGGTTACACATTCATCTCAGGTTATATTTTTTTATAATGCAGAATGAGAGCTCTGTGAGTATAGAAACTGACTGTCTATCTTATGCACTGATATGTGCCTGTCGGGTGGAGAATCTCGTAAATAAAAGGTGTGCTGTAGGTTTTGGCCAAGTGAGTGCATGCCATTTATTCTTGGTTTCATAGCAAATCCTCTAATTTTCTTAGGCAGACATATGTTGAGGGCCGCCCTGCCTGGTCTCAGGAAGCTGTGACCCCTTGTGACTTAGGCTGAGTGAGAGACCTCCGGACCAGGAGCCACTAAGGAGACAAAAACTTATTCCCCTGGCATGAACACTACCTGTTCTGTGCCTGGCCTTTAAATGCTTGATCAGTTTACCAATGACGGGCAAGACTCCTTAATGAAGGGGTGACCTAAGACAGGGACTGATCACATAAAGGCCTCTGGAATGAGACTCATGAGGCTGTGGAAATGAAGGGGCTGTGGAAATGAAGGGGCTGTAGAAAGGAAGGGGTGATCGACATCAACTCCTGCCCCCTCTGAGCCTGAGTCTTTGTACTTAAATCCAAGTCTCCTGGCTGCCTCTGTCTCCTGCCCTTCTCAGGGCTAAGCAAACAGCCAAAGGGGCAGCTCAGACTGGAGATGGCGGACCCCTGGGGTAATCAGGCCTGGGACATAGAATATGCAAGATCCTGTGAGATCTGTTTGCTGGAGGATGTTATTAACTTGGAATTTGAAAGCACAGACAGGAAACCAAAACTAACCCTTTAAGCCATGTAGTCCTTTTCATATGATAAAACCCCAATCTCTGCCTGGAATCACAACAGGGACTCTGTTAGCATCTTTGTAAGTTACCTGTTCCCTTTGATCCCTTCTGCCAGACTGAATCCACAAACTGAGTCTACTTTCTCAATAAAAACCCACTGGGGCAAAGGAACAGGGCTCTCCCGACTAGAGGGTTAGCCATGGGCTCTCCCCACAAGAGGGTTAGCCATATTCTCTGTATCCCCACAGATTCACGGTAGATGCTGTGAATTACGTGTTTAATGAACAGCCGCAGCCGAGATGAATACCGCGGGACGGCAGGGATGGCACGGGACGGGACTGGTAAATTTCTTTCACAGACATAAAAATATCAATTTTATTTATCATGGAAGGCCTAATTTTGAACTGTAAGCTTATTTAAGAATAGTCAAAATAAATGCATATTTTAATTTACGAGGAGAAAAATCTCCTAGAAGTACTTATGATCTATATGGTAAAACGCCTGAGTGTTCAACTATTGGCAAAATATTTATAGCTGTTCAGGGTGTGTGGAGGTTGATGTGCTCAGCTGCAAACAGATTTCTTTGTGAACTGCAGGGTGCCTGGAAGCCCTTGTCTTTTACAAATTGACAATATGCAAAGCTCAGTTAAAGAAAGATATAAACGAAAACCAACTTCTGGAAATTAATATTGAAATGTCATTGATGTCAGTTTAACACTGGTGGAAGATATTAAAAGCTTCTCAGAACTGACATTTTTAATCAAAGTGGTACTTTTAATAATAGTTCCCCTGCAGTCTCGGCAGCCACTTGTTATTCCAAATCTATTTTCTGAACCACGTGCACAGGCACGGCGCTAAACGGCTGTGGCGTCGACAGCGCACAGTGCGATCTGAAGGTCACCAAAAGGGCCGTCTGTGTCCCCTAAGTCCATCCACATAGTCAATAAATAATACAGTGTCAGGTTTGTAGAGAACACTGTAGTATTATTTGAATGTATTATTCTGTTATTTTTATTCCCAGCACATCAAATAGGGTGAGCGTGTAGCAACAAATGCTTGAACAATTTAAGTGACCTGCTGAAGGCCATACAGTTAATAAATAACATAGCTGGGACTGAAACCTAGTCTTTTTACTCAAAATCTAATGTTTCTTTCACTGCAAAACATTCATTCTTGACTCCTCAATCCTCTGTGCTAGGGACCTTTCTTTAGCTTAGGTGCTGTGGTGTTTCCAGAGGATCCTTGTTAACGGTGAAGTTTACCTGGGAGACATCCTGCATTAAGCCAAGAAGAAGTATTAACCCTTGGAAAGAAACAGTAGAAGCCTGATGGGGTGAGATGCAAAACAGGTCAATTCAGATAGTAAAACATAGAAGGTCCACGAACTGCTTTTGTTGGGGAAATTTGGATCAGCTAAGTAGCAGCACAGGTGGCCCTGAATACTGGCCCATCAGGCTGGAAAGTGCAGAAGCTCTGGGGACTGCCTCTGGGAGATGGACAGAACTGCCACAGCGAATGGACCCAAGGGAAAAAGGCAATGAGCATTCATTTTGTTAAAAATTACATACACTTTTATCAAGACAAGTGATTTGCTTTGAAAAGAGATACGTTCTCTTTGGGCAGTCAAAAAGTCATGGGGGTATAGAGTATTGCATAGGGAATATAGGCAATAATATTGTGAAAACTAGGTACGGTGCCAGGTGGGCACGGGAAATGTCAGGGGAAAACTTTGTAAACTATGTGATCATTATGCTGTATACCTAAAACTAATATAAAATAATATTGAATATAAGCTGTAACTTAAAAACAAAATTTTAAAATTCTTTTCAGAAAGGTTCCTA